>JAADWA010000500.1:0-22555 GCA_023335935.1 Pythium phragmiticola | reverse complement strand
GGTCACTCTCCCACGCCACAATGCAAAGGGAAGACGGCTGCCGAATGTCAATGGTTCTCGTTCATATATCAGCTTGGGAAACAGCAGCCCTAATAAATTTACTCTCAGAGAGGTGGAATTCCAAAAACCCGTACCATATATCACATGGTTTCCCAAGACCAGTACCATTCCCAAAACCCGTACCAATATGATATGGATTAGTGTGGTGCACACAGCCTCGTGGTCTTAAATTTGGACGTTGCCACGGGAGTGAGCGGGTGCGAGTCACGTAGACGCAGCAAACCCGCGCGGGGTGCCCGCGAAGCAGGGTCGCGCGGTATTTGCGTAGGCGGGCCAAGCGACGAGCTCCCCTGCGAGCGGACCCATGCCGACGACCAGAATTCATCAATCTAGTTGGCGGGGGTCTGGGGGTGCAGTTGAAATCTGTAATACTGTGTGTACCACACTAATTTAGCCACCTACTGGTACGTGTTTTGGGAATGAGGTAATTGGTACGGGTTTTGGGAAATCCTCTTCAGAGACGACCCCGAATCTCGTCCTCCGTCATCTGCCGTGCCCCATTGGCACCAACGCATCTGCTGGTGGTTCCAACCAGCCGTGCATCAGACGCCAGAGCGTGAATGGAAACCATGGCAACTGCGCAGACGGCAGTTGCTGCTCACCTATGCCTGAAAATAGAACACTGGAATCTCTCCCACATGAATACGCCACCAGCCGATAGCGTTTGCCACGTGACGCTGCCACCGACCCCGTCTGTCGTGTGCTCTCGAGGAATTGCCATCGGCCACCGAGCAGATGGATCTCACAGACGTTGTGCCCATAGAGGTTGTGAGCTGCACAAGCCAGGACCCGCCTCACACTGGCAAGAGACTCAGCAGCCAGTACGGGGTGGCGGTGTTGCGAGCCCTTCTCGATACCAGTGGTGGTGGTGGGATCACCGACGATGGGGCGGGGTGGCACGCGGAAAAGTTCTGCGAGTATCCGCAAGAGATCATGTTTCGAGTGTGTGACCCCGACTTCGCACCTCATGCCATGTCGCTCGTCGTGGTGTCCCACGCGACGCTCATTGCCCATCGCATTGAGATCTTCCTGAGCTCCTCGATCGTTCGAGACTGGCGCAAGGCGCAGTTTGAACGGCTGGGTTTCATCACGCTCCAGAGCCCACAAGACACGCACTGCGCTGCCCACGAACTCAAGACCGTGCCACTCTATCCACGAGCCAACGAGAAGCTCACGTTCTTGAAGCTGCTCATCCATACATGCCACGTCCACACGGCGAACATCTTCAACCAGGTCGGACTCGCGTGCTTCGTCGTGCTGGCAGAGACCTCGAGTCGCCAAGCTGATGGCGAATCCCTTGTGACGGCAGTGAAAAGGCACACCAAAGAAGAGCGAAAACCCGTGCCAACGGATATCACACTGGAGCCTTCACCAAAGATCCGTCCATGGCCAGCTACAGTGCCATGTCCGCCCAAGCCCAATCAACGGATACCTACTGCATCCCAGGCGGTTTGGGGCACCGAGCGGAAAGAGTACGTGACGCCCGTGGAGCTCCTCACACGCATCCAGCTTGCCCGTGAGCGCCACGCAGTCGTTCTTCAAAACAGAGTTGCTGACTATCAGCGTGACCAGAAGCAGTGGGCGATTGACGAGTTGGAGTGCGCACAATTGATCGACAAACTGAGCCAGTTGAATGGATGGGAGGTAGCGGCTCGCACGGTGGATGAGCGGCTCCACGCACAACAGCAAATCGACGCCGTCCTACAGAGCGTCCGTGCGCTTGATACTCGTGTGAGCCAACGCGAAGTGTTGCTACAGCGGCTCGTCAGCGAAGCCTTGGCGTCACAGCTCGCTAATAGTCCCGTGAGAATCACCAGCGACAAGAATTATCGAGGGGCAAAACCTGCTGCAGTGTTTCGGGCCAAGGACGTGTGGGTCTCGCTCGATTCCTGGCGCGCACGAGAAGAGTTCCTATGGAAAGTCGTCGAAGCAGTCAAATGTTGTGGTGATGATCAAAGGACCACCAGCCAAAAGGTTTCTATGGAGCCGAAAGACTGTGTAGTCTTGGACGAAGCCATCCAGATAGTAGTGGCTGGGCTCAAGGATGGCCACGCCCAAGTGTTTATCGCTGTCACTACGCTTCTGACGAGTGTGATTCAGCGCCATCCACGCTTTCAAGAAGGTAGTGCGTGGAAACAAGAGGTCCGTCTTGATGAGAACTGCATACTCTCTCATTATCTGACATCTGATATATATCTCCTTGCGAAGGTCTCACTTATACTCAAGTTGCTGGCCTCTCGTCTCGATGACCACCAGCCGCCTGTCCGTAATAACGCCGCCTTTGCTATCGTCAAGGTCGCTGAGCTCACGCGCGCACGAGGCACATTTGTGGTCCACACGCTTCTCGTGCTCACAGAGAAGGAAGAGATCCAAGTGTCGTCCCAAGCATTATACGGTCTCCTCAAGGTCTTTTCCGCTCTCCTCGTGAGCTTCCATTGTTGTGCTTCGATCGATATCTCCGCCAAGCGCGTCCTACGGCTCCTGGTCCAGTACGATGCACTCATCCACGAGAATGGTCACGTACGAGACGCCGCACGGCAGCTTGTCGTGGTTCTCCACAGCGAAGTCGGCAGTGAGCCGATCCTGACGTTCTTGCGGAAGAAGAGCCTTCCGGACGACACCATGAGCGGCATGGAGCAGCTCATGGCAGCTTTGAGTGCACGTGCCGAGGATCCAGTGTCACTGGACGGCGCAGCCAGCCTCAGATGATTTCCGAGTCTTGCCCGCTGTTGCCGTCTTGGGCGTGGCAGTTTGAGTTGGCGATGGTGACGACTGTAATGTGGCATCGTGCGTTCTCCCAATCGATACTCCGGTCTCCTGAGATTTTGTTGCCCCAACACCAGGCGCTGCAGTGGATGCTCTCCGATGATGAGGCACCACTATGGGAGCAGTTCGCTCTGCCGGCAGCGGTTGCTCAGTCAGTATGACGGATGGCGTTGCTGATGGTGGAGATTCGGCTTCCACAACGGGTGGCGCTGTCACAGGCACAACACGACCGAGTTTCGCGTTCGATGACTGTCTCATAGTTGTTCGTGTTGGTCTTGACGTTGATACCTGGCTCTGGATGACGCGTCGTGTTGCCTCTGACGTGGATCCCTCTTGCCGGCGTGGTTGCAGTGTGCCTCGAAAGCGAGCAAACAACGTCTCCATCGCAATGACAGGAGTCTCCACAGTAATTGATGGGTGTGCCGGAGCAAACTCGAATGGCTTAGCGTGCTGCTTGATGGCGTCATGGACAGACAGACTCGCTACTTCAGTCCTCGCCTGCGCGTGACCTCGAAAGACGATATTCCCCTTGCGGAATTCGTCGCCGTCGCTGTGGCCTTCGAGGCTAGACGTCGTGAATACGTGGTGGTACAGTGCTGTCGGTCGTTGGTGAAGCTGAAAGTACTGCCGAAGCTGGCTGATGATAGCGTCTTGCTGGGCGGTTGTCAACGGGAATGCCTCAAACAATGGAACATGGTCGTCGTTATTTGCTGGGCGGTCGTGCTCTTGGAGATGCAGGCGTAACGAGCGTAATTGTGTCTCGAGATCGCTGGGCTCAGCGCTCGTCGCAGTATCCAACAGACAAAGGCACTGCGCAGCCAAGTCATTTTGTTTGGAGTCACAACCTGGAGCCGTACCACCGAACGGCCCAAGAAAGGCACGGATAGCGACGCGGTCTTGGGCAGTCAGCTTTTCGGCGTGACGCTGCAAGAGCCATCGAACCACCCGCAGGCGATGAAGGCTGGAGCGCAAGTGCTGCGGTGTGCTGCTGTCGTCGTCACTGGCTTGATTACCACCGTGATCTCGACTCCAAATGGCTCGCAGAAAGCTGGATCTCGTACTGGTCTGCGTGATGAGCAAGCGCAACGTCTTGAGCAGCTCCCGATCCACGGTCGTCTTGGAACTAAGTGACCAGCAGAACGGACAGGCGAGCACCGCAGTCAGCACGACAGCCAATCCGACGTTGACTTGGCCTTTCGGCATTTCCTGCAGCAGACTCAAGCCACTGGTAGTTCGCTCGAGAAAGACGGTGCGAATCAGGTGTAGCACCGCGTGGAAGACGTCCACCGAGGCGTCGGAGTTGAGTGCAAGCACGGCGACAGCGATGAGTCCTTCGTAGACCAGTTCGATAGGGAGCCCCGCGGTCCTGAGCAGCGGCGTCAGCCGCTCGGCAAGCTGTAGACCCTCCACGCAAATCGGACTGCCTCTGCTATCACTGTTCATCAGGCACTGGGTGAAAAACGACCCGAACGTGTGAGTCGCGATCGCTTCGAAGCGGGTCGGGTCGCATGAGTTGATACGGGCCATCGACAGTGAGCAGGTCAGTGTCTTCCTCGTGTCGCTGTCAGCACTCGTTGGGCGTGACGTCTCTATGGAGGCAAGAAGGTGATCCTGTCGGGCTTGGTGTGCAACAAAATCTCTCATCGCTCGATCAAACGGTGACTCGAGTATGTCCTCCGGTCGGTACTGATCAGACGCAATGCTAGTACCATTCGACTGGGTAATAATCGGGTTGCTTGATCCACTCGTACTGCTTTCAGGAGCCATCCTCGCTGATGTCTCCAGGAGGTCTTGAATCAGCGATTCGGGCATCCCCGCGGCTTGGAGGGACTGCTGAACACAGTCCATCGGGTCTTTGCATGGCTCGACACCAGTCTCGGGTGACTGCGAATCGAGTGGAAACTCGACAGCGGAGAGTCGAATGGCGCGACTGGGGAGATGGAAACTGCCCAGCAACTCCAATTGCGAGAACCCAATCTGCGAGTGTCTTTGTGTGTGAGGTATACTAGTATTCCAGAAGCCGGTGGTGATAGACCTCACCTCTTGATTAGTATTGTCTGGGTGAAAGTGGGGCCGGTGCATGAGCAGTTTAATGAACACGACGGGCGAATCGTGATCCCGTGCTTCTTGGCGTGGGATCGGAACGACCAACTCGGTTGGTTGCAACGGCCAGCGCAACGCCGACTCCGGAGGCCACACGATCGGCTCACTAGTGAGTGCAAAGGCGAAGCGGTACTGTAAGAACATGAGACCATGAAGACCACACGGAGTCCAGATCTCACGCACCGCATGGGTTCAAAAGCGGCACTCAGGTATTGGGAGAGTGGATCCATCGACGATGGCGCAGTCCGCGGCGGTGCCACCAGTACGTTCACTATCCCCACAAATACACACACGGCTGATGAAGAGATAGGTGAGACCAGCCGAGTTCCCAGTCCTTCTTACTCACGTTGACTGGGTCGCTTCGCTGGATGAAAGACGATTCGAAGCACGCGGACCCGATAGTGGGCACTGGACAGCACACGCAACGCAATCTCTCGAGGGAAAAGTCCGCTTGCCTCTTCCTGACCAACAAACCACCATGGTTCATGCTGTGTGTCCTGGGATATACATCCAGGAAGACAGTAGCCAGCCTCCGGTGCGAGCTCCTCGAGATCCAGTCGCGCGAACGGCACCCGCACCAGCAGCTCCTCCGAGTCCAGCATGGCATTATGTACAGTCTCTCAACAGCAGCAGCCGTGGTCTGAAAAAGGGCACGGTCCTCTATTGATAGACAAGCCACGTGAACACCTTCTCCCTTACTTGAGTTGCGAGTCCTCGGTGAGGCAGTTCATGTAAATATACGTGTCCACGCCGTGGCCCTCCATGGGCATGAGCGACAGCGCGCCGCCAAAGTACTGCGCGTACAGCGACGCGATGCGCAGGCCAAACGACTGCTGGAAGTCAATGCCGCTCGCTCTTCGCTCGAGCGCCGCAGACACGGGATCGTACGTGGTCGTCGGGCGGCCCGTGGGTGTCCGCTTGCCCGACCGTACGTACGAGAACAGCGCGTTCGCCTGGTCGCGGGTCATGCCGCCACCACGATCCGAGACCTTGATGCACACACCGTGGGAGCCGCCGGCCACGAGAATGTCCACGGGCGGCGGCGTCGTCTCATTGGTACTCAGACTGTTGACCACCTGAAAGAACCAGGTTTCATCCATAGGTCAGCACAGCATCCATACGTTAGAAAGCTCCATAGAGAACAACCCCACGTACGGCGTTCTTGATGGCCTCGGCGAGGATCAGCGAGATGTGCTGCGGGATGTATCGGTAGGTCGCGCTGGCTTCGCCAGCGACGCGGAACTCGGGCAGCGTGCGTCCCTGGAGTGTCTCGGCCCACACGGGCGTCACCTTTGCGAGCACGTCGTGGGCGATCTCCACGGGCGAGCTGTGGTCGGCAATCAATCCGGCAAAGCCCGGGACAGGGTTCTGTGCCGCCATGTGCTGGTCCGTGAGCATGCGGATGCCAATGCGCGAGTTGTAAAAGCTGTCGAGAATGTCGGCGAGTCCTGGCGGCTCCGACTCAAGCTCCTGGAGCGCGTCGGCCAGATTGGTCTGCATGGTCGCGTGCTCCGCGCGGATCCGGGCCTGGAGGTCCATGTACGCTCGCTCGCCGGCGAGGTCCATGGGCTTGGGGAAGCTGATCATCTGGTCAAAGCTCGAGATGAGCCCCTCGCGCAGCTTGACGATCGATGGCGCTTCGGGCAACCCGTCCGGTAAATTCTCGAGGTCGACAATGCGGCGTGCGAGGCGAATGGGCACTTCGCGATGCAACAGCTGCGCGGACTGCACAATCACGGTGGCGTTCTGCTCTTTCCAGCGCTCGAGCGCCGCGGCGTCGCCCTGCAGCTTGGCGATTACCTCGGGCGTCGTGCGCGGGCCGCGCTGCACGAGCGTCTGCAGCGTAATGGGCGGCAGCGGGATGTGGTGGAGGCGGTAGATCTCCGCGAGCACTTTCGGCGACGCCTTGGCCATGGTCAAAGCTGAGACTGTAGCCTGCGAGAGAGCGAATGGACGATAGTGGCGGACGGGAGAGATGGCGCGATTGAGCATTTGCCTCGACATGTGACACGAGGAGCTCACAGTTGCTGAATGCGCAAACAGGGTTTTGGCCAATCAATGGAATCAATCGCATAATATAAGCCAATAGAGGAGCGATCATTGGAACTCCAGAAGATCGTTCATGCATGCCCGGTTTTAAAAGGAAAACATGGCTACACTTGGGGAGATCAATCAAGAGACCTCGACAACTTGCGTGGAGAGTGCTTCCTCGGTGGCAGGCAATCCACCCGCGTATGTGGCTGCTGTGTAGTGCAGCTTGTCCTTGGTCGCCTTGCTGGCGCCGTGGTCGACGAGAAGCTTGACGCACGCATCGCTTCCGTGGAGCGATGCACAGTGCAGCGCCGTCCAGCCGCACTCGTCGGTGCCATCTTTCTCGGCACCAGCGGCCAGCAATGCCAAAACCGTTTTATCCATACCCCTCAACGCTGCCCAGTGGAGAGCTGTGCGTCCTTCTGTGCTCGTTATGGAGAGATCACCGCCCAGAGCAAGAAGCTTCTCGACGAGCTCTGTGTGGCCGTTCGCAGCCGCACACAGGAGCGGCGTCCATCCGTGGAGATCTCGAATGTTGATCTCCAACTCTGACGCACTCTGGATATGGTTACTCTGCGTCTTGAGCTCACCCGTAGCTTCCACTATAGTCTCGATGGAGTGGACATGGCCATAGTCGGCAGCATAATGGAGTGCGGCCCAGCCAGCTCCATCTTTGGCATTAGCGTCACAGCCCCGGAGAATCAGCTCGCGGATTCGATCCACTTCGCCACGACCACACGCGAGTCGTAGCTCTTGCCCGAACTTGTAGGCGGGCGCGTAGAGCTGCGCAAAGAGGTTGAGAAACTCTTCGCGGGTGATCTCGTGTGCCTTTGGCGTCGCAACTGAATCAGGGTTTGGCTCGGCATTCGAGTCAACGGGCATCGAATCCTCCGTAATACGAACGGGGAGATTCGCAGTGACCAGCGACTTGTACAGGTCCGGTGAGAGCACGATTCCTGTGCGGTGCAATACATCAGCAAGCTTCTCGAACGGCACAAAGGCGCAAGCACCCGCCGTGGAGGCTTCGTCGTACGCTTGCCTTGCAATCTCAAAGTCGCTCTCACGAAGCTCACTGATGCGAGCGACTTCAATCGGTGAGGGGCCATCAACGACTCCGTCCCTAGGGACCAGCGTCGTCACCCGCGCGCTGTTGCCACTGCTTTTGCGGAGGTTCACGGTCTCTTTTGGCGGGTTCTTGACGCTGCCGATAGAGAGGATCACGCGCGTATCTTGGTGGAGCTGGTGGTCTCCAAGCTCAATCTCCAGTGCATGTTCATCGCGTCGCCAGTGTGCAGTGAGGAGATCGTTGTGGTATTCCTTAGTTCGCAACAGCACACGAGGAGAAACGTCCATGTCCCATCCGTCAGCAGGCAGTTCGACCAGGATCCTCCCGCCTCTTGGGACGCAGCCATACGTCACAAGGCTGAGCGACACGTCCGACACCGCACTTGGACAGCAACTGAACGGCTGCCATTTCTTTGCGCCGCTCAGTTCACCAGGTACGATCGCGGGAATCATGAACGTTGTCGGTCCGTCCAAGATCTGGCCTCCGCGTGTGGACACGGGTGCAGTGTTGCGGACGACCAGCTTCTCGTACGAAGTCACCGTAGCCTCTCCTGCCGGTGTTGCAGCCTCGGGAGTGGAGACACCGCTAATGAGAATCGCAGTGGAGGTCCCTGCGGGGATCTCCTCGGTGAGAATTGTGATTTCAAGAGTCCGTGTCGCCACCGTGAAAGTCGTCTTGAGAGAAGAAGCTGGAAGACCTTGCGGGAGCCGAAGCACGGCATTGATGGTTGCAGCGTGCGGAAACTTCCACCCACAGTCGGGAAATACACATGTCATGCGACTCTCTCTCGGAAGCGTCGCGCTTGGCGTGAAGCAAACCGCGAGCTGGCCCACGACACCCGGATGCGCAAACTCGGGCTCAATCTTCATGCGGCCGTGGAACTGGCCGGCAACGATCTTGTGGTGGCGCTGTGCGAGCCTCAAGTGCGCGCCGCGCGTGTCGTTGCTCGTGTATTCGGGTGCATCACCATGCTGTGCATGCTTCATCCCCTACTCGAGTCGTGGCGTTGATGGATGCTCAACCGTTGGAATGGAAACACACGTTCTCAGTCACCAGCGATAGAGAGAAGGAAGATGAAGATTGCCCAGCTTAAATTAGGAGTTACGCAATTGTGGTTTCACCATGAGAAAGATCCACTCATTTGCGAAAGCCCTTGTGTATCTGGATACTCTTCGAGACCGAGCGACGATGCCTGGCTACCGAGAAACGGCCAGTCCGTGATCTGGGAAGCGCCTTGTTCTTGCGTCCACCCTAGGGTATCGGTCTGCTCGCCTGTGATCGACAGCGCGTTGACCTCGGTGTCTTCGCCTGCTGATCCGACGTCCGAGTTGGGCTTCCAGTACTCGGTGGGTACCACAACATCAGCGACGCTCCGAGCCACTGTAACTTGGCCACTTTCGCCATTCCCTCGGCTGCCCATGTTGAGGCGAATCTCGAGCGGGTTCAAACTTGGACTGAACTCGAGACTGGGCCATGTCAGCCGAGAGCGTGGACTCGAACGTGGGGGCTTGACTGTTCCCTCGACGTGGTCGAGCTTGCGCTTAACACCGCATGACTGTTCACTGCTTGGTGGCGTCAACGTGGCACCACTGCTGTCGGTACCGCTCCACCACTCGGACGACTCGGACCAATCGCTCGCGCTGAAGTTCTCTTCGTCCGCTGAAGACGCCCCTAAACTCGCCAACACCAACGCGCTCGCATGTTCGCGCTCGCACTGGTCTTCTTAAGAGCTGTCAGAACCAGCTCCACCATTGTTGCATCGCGATGCCCGCTTTCAGAAACGCATGAATCGATCCATCTACCTGGACCACAGGGCTGGTTTTCGCGTTCTTGGGGTTCTGTAAACGCAACCGTAATGATTATGAGCACAACACGAACACCATCATGAAGCGCAGGAGCAGCGTATTCCATAGAGCACGGCGCACCATCCATCGGCCACTCACCTTGGACAGGAAACGTCATTTCGTTCCGCGCGTTGCCGTTGTCGCTTGGTGTTGCTTTGTGGGGATTCGAGTTTTCCGCCCCCAACAGCAAGGGCAACTTCAAGATTGCCCACCACAATTCATCACGATTCAAAATTGAATTGCAAATAAACTTATTTAAGTTAGTTATAGTGAGAGAAGATCCCTCCGCACCGTAGAGCATCAACTCTATCGTCGGCATGCCTCCTTCCGCTCGTGCCATCTTGGTGTCCATCCCGGCATCCAACTACGTCGAGAAGGCGCGATGGGCGCTGCAGCTGGCCAAAATCCCGTTCGTCGAAGTCAAGCACATGCCGATTTTCCATCGCTCCTCGACCAAGCCGTTGGGCGGCAGGAGCGTTCCGCTCTTGTCACTCCCCGACAGCAAAACCGTCTTGCGCAACAGCTCCGAGATTCTTGATTTCTGCGCCAAAAGCGAGCCGTCACTGTACCCGAACGATGGCGTTAAACAGCGCGAGCTCTACTACGACGAGGAGTTTGGCCCCGCGACTCGTGTTGTCGGTAGGCCCATGAAACCCTCGTCACCTCGTCATTGATAACAGCTCGCTCACCGACTATTTCTTGTGTGTACAGCTTACTGGTGTCTGTTCAAGAAGATGTCGCTTGCACGGAAAATTATCGTGTCGCCGGCGAGCAGCCTCCGCGAACGTGTGCTTGGGTTCTTCCTCCTACCGTACATGCGTGTGCTTCTCTTCCGGTATATGACCGTCACTGAAGAGAATGTGGCCCTCTCTGTTGATAAGATCGAGTCGATTGTTCAGGACGCATGCGATCGACTAGGAGATGGCCCCATCGGCTCGCGGTTCCTCGCTGGTGATAGCTTCTCCGCTGCCGACATTGCCTTCTCTGCCCACTTCGGCCTCATTCTCGCACCGCCAGAGAACGTTTATCTCCAGCCGTACTTGAAGAATATTGGGAATGACCCTCAGCGATCCCGTATCGAGGCGCTGCAGCAAAGCAAGGCTGCCGGTTTCGTCCGCTGGTGCTACCAGCACAAGCGTCCGCCAATGGTGTGACCCTGTCACAAGTCACATCCACAAATCACAGGGTCCTACAGGATTGGCCAAAATTACTGTTTTGATGCTCTCTAAGTGGTCAAAATAGAATATAATCACGATTGGCTCACGTTGCCCACCTATGACCAAGCCGTTCAGAGCCGAAAAGTCGATCGGCATAGCAAAAGTGGCCGAGCCCTTGTCGATGAATTGCGTTGTGCATGTGAGGAGAGTTTGCGTCTCGGGCCAGCGTGTGTGAAGCGGCACGAGAGAAGCGTCGGGCGCTGCGAAGTGCTTGTCTGCCTATCTTGGCGTCCATGGCACGCGCTGTTGTTTCCCGTAAGAACGCGAGATCAATCTCGATCCTATGTGTGTAGAGAAGGCCGACTTTTTCCCATTGGAATACTTCTCAAGAACTGGATCGTACAGAACCAATCGCATTTGCTTGTTCCCTCTTTGAATGATGAGAACTAGTACTCGTAGTAGATATTTGATCGTATTAGTTTGTCATGTTCACCAAGCTCTCTGACTGCGCGTTGGCGAGTTGGGTGTCCGACTCCTTGAACTGCCGCAAGAGCTTAGTATTGTAGGATCCGCAGTCTTCGAACTGACACTGTGAAACAAGATTAGTTCCGTAAGCGTCTGAGTGATGGGGTCGAAGACTTGGCCGCGACAAACCTTGTGGTAGACGAAATGGTAGTTGGTGATGGACTTGCGCTCACAGTCGCTGCAGTAAATGAGCGAGCGGATGTCCTGATACTCGAGGGGCATTTGCTCACGCTCGAGTAGCTCGTCAATGCTGGAAAAGTACAGCTCCATGTCGCCCAGAGACTTGGAACAGAGCGGGCAAATGTAGTTGGTCTACCCAACGCAAATCGTCGTGAGAACCGTGGGAACGAATCCTCGCAGACCACCAAAGCGTGGTCCTTACCAGCGTGTACTCTTCGTAGCAAGACACGTGCATGCAGTGGCCGCACGGCAGGAACATGACGGGCGTCGTGGACGTGAACATGAACGTGTGGCAGATCGGACAGTCTGACTCGAGCGATCGCTCCACGCACTTGTGCTTCTTCAGGCTGATGCTCATGCAGGCGTTGCAGCGATCGCAGTGGAAGTAGTCGATATCCAGGCCCTGTGGGTCAGAGAACCATAGCGGCACGTGTGAGAATGCCACGCAGTCAGCGATTCTCAGTCGTTTGCTTACCTTGCCAATGCGGCAGATCTTGCACTTGTCGCAGTGGTAGATGTCTTTGTTGGCGTCGTCATCATAGAACTTGCACGTCTCGCAGTAGTACCGCGCAAAATCTTCTTTGCAGTTGGTGCACGTTTTGGCCACTGGTTGCGTGGTGCTGCACCGCATGCACGAGATCATCTCGGTCGCGTAGCGGTCGAATGTGTGGTTCTCGTGCTCGTCGTGGCAGAACCGACACGTGTACCACTTGCCGCAGCACTTGCCTTGCAGCTTGCAGCCGCGTCTGTTGTGAGAAGGTGATACCGTTCGTGGGTTCCTTACAACAGGAGCCAGAGAAGACATGGCAAGTGGAGGAGTACTTACTGGTAATGCGGACATCCAAGTACACTTGAGGCTTCAGTCTGCTTGCACACAGAGTCACAGACGTGAAGTGAGTCAAGGAGTCGCAGGGGATTGGAGCATAGACGTACGTGGTAGGTGATGCGTCGGCGGTCGATCTCCGAGTCGCTCGCCACTCGTGTGAGCGCCACTTTCTCCTGGTTGTCAGTCCACGGCTTCATCATGAGCTTTTGTACCGACTCGGCTTTCTCCTTGGGCGTCAGCGACTTGCTGGACTGGATCTCGCGAATCTGCGACTTCAACGTGGACTGGCGGTCCTACATTCACATTCTTCCGAATTAGAACGAACTGTCCTCTCAAAAAGCTGACAGAACGGTCTGGCGTACTGCGTCACTGTGCAAAGGTGCGGGTAAGCACGTCGGCGGAGAGACCGAGCGTCGTGCGTCGTGATGCTGGTTGCTTTCGTGGCGATGCGGGCAGTCTCCATCTTCTGGGCGGTGGTGCTCTGGGCCTCGCAGCATTCTCAGGTCTTCGCGAGACGATGGATCGCAGTGCTGCACGCGTCTCAACGCAACCGATGGCAATTTGCAAATGCACGTGGGCAGATGTAGGAGACAATGGTGGATACGCCTCTCGCAGCTCAGGCAACTTTGCTCTTTCAATTATTCCCGACTCCCAACCTGATAAGGTCAACTAGATTCGGGGCAGATCAGGGCATATCAATCACAGAACACACGGAAGATGGATGCAAGTGGACTTCCTCTGCAGTCTACGAATAGATTCTCAGCTTCCGTAAATAGTCTCATGGGATCGTTCTTATGGTGATGCCATTCTGAGGAGTTCAAGCTCCATGAATAGGCAACTTCAAGACCATCACTCTTTCCCGAAAGTAATGTGAACCACGCTACAGTTTCCTTTAGCGTGACCCACGCAATTTGAGATAATCGCCCCATTTTGACACATGCCGCCCAAGGGCAAGACAGCGGAACGGCTCCAGCAAGAGGCCGAGGCCCAGCGCGCGCGTGCGGCGGCGCTGCAGTATCTCACCAAGACAGGTAGCGGGCCCAGCCAGAAGGAGATTGCGCAGCAGCAGAAAGAGCGCGAGAAATGGACCAATCCGACCACACAGGCCGTCCAGCAACGGCTCGCGCATCTGCAGCCAGCACAGGTGTCGGGCGCGGGCAACGCGCCGACGGGGGACAACACTCTCGCGGTCATGGCGGCGCACCGTGCGAGGCGAATGCTTCAGGGGGGAGATATCTACACCAGTGACAACGGACGTGATGGTAGTACGCAGTCATCCGGCGGCGCCGCGTGGGGGAACGGCGTTGGGGCTCCTAGCGACACCAAGAACGACCTCCCGGATGGCTGGAAACTGGCCGTGGATCCAATTTCGGGGGATACGTATTATTGGAACGAGGTATGTGATCAAGGAAACTCAGTGCTGCAATTCATGCGCCACTTTAACGCTCGTTGGGAATGCTCCTCGATAGAGAACCAAGGAAACCTCGTGGGAGCGTCCGCAAGGACAACATGTGAGGAGAAGACAACACTCGCCTTCGTACTACTGAGAGTGGCCAGGAACTGATCTATGTCACACGCTTTGTGTCAAATGCAGAACGCATCTGAGAATACCCAGGTGAACAACGATGATGAAGAAATGTTAGAAGAGTGAGCGAGCAAGCGAAACGCTTGGAGGGGTTGTGTGTCTCCATGTCACTAAAGCCCTATTTTTTTGTCATGGATGAGCAGGGGCTGGGAGCAGGTCGAGGATCCACAAAGTGGCCAGCCTTACTACTGGCATCGGACGTCGAACGAGACCTCGTGGACCAAGCCTGTCAAGGAAACCGTGTCTCTAGGTGTGTACTTGAATGAGTCTGGAGCGGTGCTTGAGAATGGCTGCTCTCATGGTGGCGGTCTTTGTGTCATCGTAGAACAAGCCCGTGAAGCGAAATCCAAACTCGACGCTATCTTGAAACTGTGCGGACCGAGCAAGAAATCCGGCGTGCAGCAGCAAAAGCAGGCGGAGTCTGCACCATCGCAACGGAATTCGAACACTGTGGCTGGAGAATCGGCCGCACGGAAACGAGACGCTGGCGATGGTGATGACGGGCCGACGAAGAAGGCTCGCCTGAGCAGCTAAGCTAGTCCGTGAGCGCTCGGCAGGAGATGATTACAAGTGTTCTCGTGATGGAAAAATGTGGATATGTGCGAATCTTCTGGGCTGCTCCACAAGACCAAGCGAATAGATCCGAGGTATATTTGAACGTTATTTTTATTATGGGGAAGCTGCAACACGGTTTATATATGGCTTGCAGGCATGAAGCTCTGTAGACAAGAGGAAGGGGAAACGATGAAGAACACGGCGCGCGCGTACAGCAATGTCGCCAGTGGTGGCGCGATCCACGCGCGTCAAGTCAGTGATGCACCACCACCATCATACGAAGCCACCGTCAATGGAGGTCGTCCAGGCAGCGTCAAGAAACAGAAGCAGGTGCAAAAGACCAAGGAGAGTTTGCTCGCCAAGCAAGCGGAGTTAAGCTCTCTGGTGGGAAAACTGGAAGATCGCGACACACAACAACAAGCATTCACCTCCCTTTTGTACGTGCGTACGCCCGACGTCGAGTGGACAAACAGTGGTTGCATCGGGGAGATTTACTGTGGTGATCTCCAGGGAGCTGCTCCCACAACTGGATCGAACTCTCGTCGCCGATCTCTACGCGCGTGTCGAGAAGAACAAGGTGCGGGTTTAGTTCTCTCGTACTTGCATCTACGCCAGTGCTCACATTCTGACCGCTTGACGTGCAGAATCCAGGAAGATCCTCCACACGACGGATGTGTGTGCTCGTGCTCGCCGCGATGGCCAAGTGTCACCCGACGACGACAGCGCGCTTGCTGCCACGCATGCAAGCCTACGTGACTCTGCGGCTCCGTGACAAAGAAGTCCAGATCACCGACGCCTGTGCGATTCTCTGCTCAGCGATTACATTATACGTCGTGCCCTTCGCATGCGTCAATGACAAAGGGAACCTATCCCCTCGAAAGCGAACCGCCTCAACGGTGGATCCAGACAGCGACGGGAACGAAGTTGTCGTCAACGACGCCGACGAATTGGGCTTCCACACGTTTGAGAATCTCATCGCTCACTTGTCGAGGGAGGCCAACGCCGTGGGAGAGCACGCGACCAAGTGTATCGCGAGCATCATCCGCCCCATCGGATTCGACGGCTCAACACCCCCGCCAAGTAATGTGATTGGTCCACACGGGAAGCGAGTGGCCAAATTTTTGCGCGTGCTGATACAATCGCTCGTGGCTAAGATGAACGAGAGCACGCAATACGCCGGCTTCTCACCTACGTTTCAGCTGCTGCAGGCTATCCTAGCGCTCGCCAAGACGCTCAAGATGGACTGTGGTGATCGCACTGTGTACGATATTGTGCTCCCACACGTGGGGAGCCTTGTCGACGCGATCGAAGACGTCTTCCGTGACGGCCCACGCGCCGATTGGGGTGTGCGCAAGCGCGGGATTGGCCTGCTGGTCCAGCTCTTGGACCTCTTTGTGTGTGGTGACACGGCGGAAGACAATGCCGGCCGCCAGTACTTTGATCACAATCTAGAGCGCGTTCGACGGCTCGTGGCAGAGGCTCGACACGATCCTGTTTCAGCGGTGCGAGATGCCGCGCTGCCCGCCGTGTTTCTTTTTGACAGACTGGTGAAAATGTTTCCGCGTGCTGGAGAGGTGCCTGCTCCACCAAGTCCATTCAAGCGAGTCTTCTCTGGGCGTGAAAGTTGTGGTGGTGGATCAGCGATGAAGACGGGGTTCGCACTCAAGAGCGGTGGACGAAGGCGCCATCTGACGAGTGAGGATGAGAAGAACTACATCTTGGGAGGGATCAGTGACGAGAACGGTGAAGACACGGGCTTCGTCGACTCGCAAGGGGACGAGTCCGCGACTCCGAACGAGGCTCAGGATAGCATCAGCGAGGAAGTGAGAATAGCGGCGATTCCACAGTTGAACCTGACCCCGACAACCACTGTGAAGAATCGTACCAGACTGGCAAGCAAGGAAGCTGGTCTAGTGAACACGAAGACTACACGCCAGCGTATCAAGATTCCTCGCATTGCGACGCCGAAGTCCCCAGTGACACGTGAACCAGTGGCGTTCGTGCCTGTCAACGACGATGAAGATGCGTTCCCCGAAGATCACGGAGATGAACACGTAAACGTGGACCCCAACAGCAGTGACGATGAGCTGCTCGCTGAAGCGCCTCGTGTGGTTCGAGAAGATCCCGTGGCACCGAAGGACGATGTCAGCGAAGAGACCGACGACGCACCGACGATGACGCGAGCAGAAGCAGCCATTGTCGCCGCTGCGGACGGAGAAACCGAGTTGGCGCTTCGACTCTGCTTTCTGGAGGACGACGTGGTGCTGCTGAGACGCGTGCTCACGCTCACTCGGGAGCCGTGTACCGGTTCTCTCTCTTGCGCGTCGTGCACAGCCCTCTGCGCTGCCTTCTTGGAGTTTCTCGACTCTGCCCAGGATGACGAGCGTGACGAAGCAGACACCAGTGACGTGTGGCTCGCGTTTCTGTGGCTTGGGGATCTCAGTCGCCAGCCGCGGCTTGTGCAAGGGCTCGATCCGCGGGTGCTGCGAGCGGTGGAGACTCGATTGAATCGCATTGCGGAGTTGCCGAGCCGAGCAGGACTCAGGGCAGCTGACATCCTCGCTGCCATGGGGCTATAAAATGCAAGATTTCAAGCCAGCCAAAGGATGAGTTGCTGCATCGAGTTGGATTAGAGGGCCGACTTGGTGGAACCCACTCCTGCCGTAACCGGCGCTCGCGAATAGTCAGCTCTCTCTCTTGTACTGTACGGGTATCATGCGTGATGAATTCGCCCAGTCCTTCTCACATGAAGTGATGATGTTTACAGGCTTAAGTTGAAGAGGTAACGAATACCACTGTGTTAACAGCACAATGAGATACGAGAATTGAAGAACATAATCTCGCCATCCCAGTTGCTCCCCACCCACAACCCATTATGCATGGCAATGGGTTGCGGATCGTGAACTCACTCACGACAGAGAACCACGCTGTTCTCAGCACTGCAGTTCGCTGGTCCTGGTCCAAATGAGCGACCTGAGATGGCGTGCTCGATGCTCTCATTTCTTCATTTCCTCCACGACCAAGAAGACGACAGCAAAAGCGTACGAGTGAAAAATGGTGAGATATATGCTGTCTACTGGAATTCGACCTGGTCGCGTCCGATCGCTCGCTGAAGCCAAACGCGTGATGTAGCCAAGCCCGATGCACGACGCGTGTCTGGTTGGCGATGCCAGTCGCGTCCGTGAACTTCTAGTAGCCGGCGCCGACGTCCACAGTCTCAACGAGGTGAGTACCACCTTCGACTCTATGCTAATGCCCGCTCACCACCATACCCAACTCGTGAATACAGGACGGATACTCGCCGCTGCAGTGTACAATCTCGACAGCTAGTACAGCACGCTTTCGCAACACTTTTCAAGTCGCGTTCATTCTCGCTGGCCACGGTGCTGAATGGACCCGCGGGTGCGACCAGCTCATCGTCGACAACGTGGCCGTGGCCTTGAGCCCAGCTCTTCGCGTGTGCGTCCTGTTGTGGGCCGAAGAGCGAGCGAAAACGACGCCGCTCACCCCCGTTCCCGTCGAGGTCGTCGAGCGCGGCGTCATGTCGACGCAGGTTTACATCAAGGATGTGACTGCCTCCTTGGCGTAAGCACGCGGCATTCTGAATGTCAAAATGCTAGTACGAAAATCTGTAGACGGAGGCAGCAGAACTTTCCCCCGCGTCCCGAGATTAAACTCAAGCCTCCGACCTGTTCGGCTGGCTGGTAACGATGAAATGGAGTGGTGCTGCTGGAGAGTCTGGCGGAATAAACTGAAAGGCTGACAATACGGACAGACGTCGATCGCAGCCCAACAGGGGCGTCAGTGCTCGTAGTAAGACTTCTTCGTAGGCTAGACCCAAGACAGTCATGGTCGTGCCGTGCTGCTTGCTGCCTCCAAGGGCAACGCCGGAAGACCGAGTTGTACTGTATTCTACTACAGTAACTCTTGCTCGAGCCCAACGCGACTGACCTGGCCTCGATGCCCTGTCACAAGCCCCATAGATCCACTCGCCAGATTGTTGCGGATATGAGATCTGAGATTTGCCAAATCTCGGGTTCAGGCTTGAGTATGTGGGTATGTGGGTTGCGAATCTCGTCCCGTCCCTGTGAGTCCACTGACTTGGGGTGGGGCCCAAATCGTCTGCTGAAAAACGAAATCTCTTTTGGCTACGAGAAGTGCCGTTTGGGCGAGACTGCGTGAACGCTGCTTGCGTGCTGAATGAAAAGACCAGTGGAGCGGCTGAGCTGAAAGTAACCCATATAGGCCAAAGATCGTGGAAATCTTCTCCGCGAAACCCAGATGATAAACTAGACCTGAAAACTCTAGTAACTAATAATACGTTATTATTGATGTATTTGAAAACACCCTACACATTGTATTGTACATGTCAAAATTCTCTAATAATGGTATCGTTAGATTACTGTAGATCCGGCCCGCCAACACGACCTCTCACAGATCCATTCCCCATTTCGCCGACCCCCGTCATCATCGCGCGGCTCTTCTCCTCTCCTCTCCTATCTATCTCTCTCCCCGCGCCAGGCATGCTAGACTTCCTCCGCCTCCCGTTGACGTCGCCGCGCGCGCCGTCCGAGAGCGACTCGCGCCGTTCCGAGGCGTCCGACTGCACCGAAGTCTCGGACACGGCCGCGTTCCTCGAGGTCATGAACGACTCGGTGCGGAGCAGCATCCGCGTCGTGGGCGCGCGCCAGTCGGGCAAGACGTCTCTCGTGCACGCGCTCACTGGTCCACCGCCGCCGGCCGCTTCCTCCGCCACGAGAACCCCCGTGGCCGTGGGCCTCAGCATCCACCCGTGGGAGTTCCAGCTCGAAACGGACGAAAGGACGTCGACCCTCCATGTCGCCGTGTGGGACTATACGGGAGCCGACGACGAAACGGCCCGGCTCGCGTCGGCGCTGTCGACATCCCTCTCTCTCCGGGTCGTCTGCGTGGACGCGCGCGCGTTGCTGGACGCGGCATCGTCCTCTCTGGTCCCGACCACAGGCGACGCGAATGGCCGCGATGTCTTTGCCGACTTTGTGGACGCCAGCGTCCTCCCGTGGGTGCAAGCGACAGCGCCTCGTCACCAGCAGCAACAAGAGGTTACGCTCTTTCTCACCAAGATGGATCTCGTAAGCGCCGCCGACGAACCCGCGTTGGCGGCGGCCAAGCAGAGACTCGAGGACCGCGTTCAGAGTCAGCTGACTGCCGCCATCAGACGCACTCAAGCGGCTCCCCCACGAGTCCCCATTCGCTGGCTCGCGGCTCAACTGGTTGACGTGAAGACCCAGTTGGAGATGCTGGTCGTCCAGAGCGACAAGAGCTTTTCACTGCCGCCCGGGTTCCAGCGCGGGCTCGACATTCTCGACGAGATGCGGGCTGCCAACGCCAAGATCCGGCGAAGTGACCGCGCGTCCTATAGCTTTGTCCACGTCACCAAGCTCGTTGGCATAATACGAAGCAAAAGCCCGACGCTGAGTGATGCGGCCGCGCGCGAGATGCTGCGCAAGTTCCACGACCTCGGGGACATCGTGTGGTTCGCCGACGGGCCCGAGCCGCTCCGTAACGTGGTCGTTCTCGACCCTCGCGTCCTCGTCGACTTTGTGCGCGTCGTCGTGCAGGCCAGCAAGCGAGACCACAACGACGAAGTCATGCCGCACGCGTCGCTTCTGGGGCTCATGCCGTGGATGGCTCTCGATGACGAGCACGCCACGGCGGCAATCAAGCAGTTTATGGTCCACGCGCAGCTCGCACATACCCCACGAAGCGAGACCGAGTGGGACTCGGATCTCATCGTGCCTTCGTACTGGAAGAGCCTCAACTCGTGGTCCACGGCGTTGGCACCCGGCCCACTGAGCGTGTCGAATGCGGACCTCAAGAACGCCGCGCCACTCAAGCAGGTCCGATGGCAGTACCACTTTGTGGGGCCACTGCCACGGGATTTTCTCGAGCTCGTGTTGTGCGAGAGCTACTCGCCATTGTGGCACCGCGCGGTCCATCACAATGGAATTCAGTTCGAGACGGACGACGATTTTGCCTGCGCCGTCGTGGTCGACCAGAGTCTCCCCGACCAGTGCGTCGTGCACTTGTCGGCGGTCGCGTTCGCCAAGGACGCGCCGTGCTGGTGGATCTTCCAGTGCGCGGCCGAGGCGATCGAAAAGGTGCTCGAAAGCTACGGCGACGGTGTGCTGGTCTCGCGCTCGGCGGTCAACGACGACGACGAGCCACACCGGCTTGAGACCGTGGCAGCGTACTGGGCGGAGACGTCCCCGGCGTACCGCGTGACGATCGCGTGGCTGCCACCCGACTTGGCGTGGTATCAAGACATTGTCGTGAAGCGAACGAGTAGTGACGCGAACTGAGAACTCAGTGATACGTCTTTACTGAGAACTCAGCCATACGTCCTTACTCGAAGAAGAAGAGCAATACTCGTTTCGTTTATATCTTGCCCGGTGTATTCGCCGAACGGCTTCTCCCCGTGGACTCGGCTTCGGTCCAAGCACCCGTGCATGTGAACCCAGCCGATCATCTACAGCGCTAGAGAGTTGCTTGAACAGGCAGAGAGCCGCACCAGAATGACTTTTCAAGTCAGCCAGGAGTGAGTTGGTGACTGTTGGTCATTTAGTTGTTTACGTTAGGTTTGGAGCTGCTGTGACGTGCCAGCACCGGAAAGTCTCTTTTATGGGAAGCAGGCAGAGCTCAAGAGCGGCGAGCGACAGGCCATCACACCCACCACTGTGTATTTCTCAGACGCTGTTCGCCATGTCTCAAGATTTCAAGCATCCACATGATGACGTATATTGAGTTACATAGGAGCTCACGCCTCGTACAGTGTATCCCGTCGTAGTAGCCCCGCCCGAGCAGTAGAAATTCCATCATTCGAACGGCAACTGAGGCATCAGGGGAGTCCCCTGATGCCCCAGTTGGCGTCCGTTACTCGTGCCGCAGTTACGACCTGTTCATGTCGGAGTGGGACGGGAGCCATTGGTGGTCGTTGACGAGCCAATCTCGGAGTCCCGAGTTCCGGTCCCGAGTCCTTGTCGACGGCTTGGTAGCTGGTGCCACTGGCCATTACCCGGTTCGCAGCCTTGTCGGCCATCTGGTGCTTGCGGTAGTGGTGGCGCCAGCCCCGGAATACCAGGAACATGCCAAACCCCAACTAGAGTGCACATCCTCTTCTGCAGTACTAATAGTACAGTATCCCTCTTTCACTAGACGCACTCAAGCCTCTCCTGCCAGGAGAGACTTGAGTGCGTCTAGTGAAAGCAGGAGTCCTGCTGCCAACCGCAGCACAGGCCATCTTTAGGCCGCCGAAAAGCCAGTCGAAAAGCTTCAACTCGTTCAGTGTCGGGACAACTCGACGCTCGTGTCGTGCTGGCATAACTCTTTGATATCCCGTTGCGTGGGAATGCCCGCCGACCAAAGCTACTACAATACTGCAAGCACAGCTTTACGAATCGCTTTGAGCGAAGGCATCGCCAGCGTACTAGTACACTACTACGTAGTACTTTCGCACCAGCCAACCACCCGGTGGATGAGCGCTGAGACGATTGGGAGATAGAACTTGCTGTCGCTGTGCAGGGTGACAACTTAACGCGGACTTATCGGCTTGTGCAGTGAGCCGCTTGTGCGTTCAATGCAAGCCATAGAGAGAGAGAAAAAGAGAGTGAACATTCAAAGGGGAGTATATTGACCGTTGTAGGCACAATGGGGAATGCACAACGCTGTCATGCACCAACCCCAACGCCACACAATCCGCAATACAGATCGACGCTACCAGGAAAATAAACTGTGACTCCACTAAGCTGACAGGAGTCGCAGTACAACGCCGTACATCGCTTACTGACGCAGGCTGCGGCGGCCGCACGCAGGCACGAG
>JAADWA010000050.1:0-77595 GCA_023335935.1 Pythium phragmiticola | reverse complement strand
CCCGCCGCTGCTGCGGCGGCCCACCACCACGCCAACGTCATGAACTCGCTCGCGATGCAGCAGGGCATGGCGGATAATCTCATGGACGCGTCGGTCATGCAGAGTCTCGGTGCTGGCGTGCCCGTGGCGAATGTTGGCGTGGGCGGTGCGGGCGACCCATCGGGCCGCGACGACGCGACCAAGGACAAGACGACAATGCCCAAGGAGCGCAAGACCAAGAGCGGCGGTGGCGCGCTCACCAAGGTGCAGCAAGAACGGTTCGAAGACGCGCTGGCCATGCACGCGTACGTGACGGGCATGGCGTTTGACGCCATGGAAGAAACCCACTTGCAACGCGCGCTGTTGATTCTCAAGAGCAACGCCAAGCTGCCCGACAAGAAACGCTTCGAGTCGGATCTCTTGCTGCGCTGCTACGACAAGATGTACAAGCGCGTGTGGGGGTACCTCACGGCGAGCTCCACGCGGGTCTGTATCAAGCGCGACGCGTGGTCCACCATGAACCTGTACAACACCAACAATCCCGAGGATGTGTACGTGACGTACATGGCCGTCAACAGCGAAAAGCGGTTCTTCCTCGAGTCGGAAAAAGTCAGCGACGATGCGCAGTACAACTCGATCTTGATTGCGCAAGACATTAAGCGCGTCATGGCGCCGATTGTGAGCTCCGTGAGCGGTGTCGTCACGGGCAGCACGCAGTTCCACGCGCGTGCGTGGGAGATGCTCAAGGCTGAGTACCCGACCAAATTTTTCTACGGCTGCATCACGCACGCACTGCACCTCGCCATCATGGACATTTTCGGACCGGAAAAGTCGCTCGAGAACGACCCGCGCCGCATGACGCCGCAGCTGCCGATGGATTTCCCGTTCCAGGATCTCGTCGACTTTACCAACAATTGCAACGAACTCATATCGTTTTTCAGCAGCTACCAGTACGCGCCCAAGTTCAAGATGTTTGATGCGCAGACGCTGCAGACGATGAAGAGCTTTTCGAACGCCTCGCCGACGATGCAATGGGGCACGCTGGCCGCGCGGTTCCGTGTGCTGCTGCAAAGCGAGGATATCATCCAGTCAATCGTGAGCGACCCGGACTTCATTGTGAGCGCGCCCGTGAACCAGCGCGCGACGCGGCAAAACATGAAGGACGTTGTCATGTCGCTCAACTGGAAGATCACGCTGGAAAAGGCCATCAACATTCTGCAACCGATCGAGCTCATCCTGTACAAGTTCCAGGACGACAAGGCGGCGATCTCGGAGGTATATTTCGAGTCGAAGCATTTGCTGACGGATTTCGATGCCGTATTTGGCCTCTCGCCAGTCGAGCTCGAGTATATCAAGAAGGTCGTGACCGAGCGATGGCAGTACGTGCTCGGCGAGGCCCACGCACTGGCGTTCCTGTTGGACCCGCGGTATATTGGCAAGTCGATGACCCGCGAGTATCGTGAACACATTGAAGAGCTGATCTTCAAGTTTCCCGAGACGGACGCCGATATCTATGTGAACGAAGAACGGAAGCGAGCGATCTCGGCCGAGTACACGGACTATGTGATCTACGCCAAGAACCAGCGCGCCAATGAGACGTTCAAATGGGAGATGCTGGACAAGGGCACGCGCACGCCGCTGCAGTTCTGGCAGGCCGAAGCCGACGAGTGGCCGCATCTCAAGCAACTCGCATTGACGCTGTTTTCGCTCTCGCCGTCCAGTGTCGCGTCGGAAAAGTCGCTGTGCAAGGCCTCGCTCGTGCAGTCGAGTCGACGGAACAAGCTGAGCTTTGATGACATGCGACGGCTCGCGTTCATTACGATCAACGACACGCAGTTCACGAACAATCGCATGGGTGATTTCCAGAACACGCTGCCCGATTTCAACATGGGCGATCCAGGCTTGTCGGAAGATGGCATGATGATGTGGATGATTTAACAGAAGAAGATGCAGCGTGAAGAGATGAATGCATGGACGCAGTTTTGGCACATAGGAATTTGTGCGTAAATGTTCCGACGACACTGCAGCTACTGTAGTGTAAACGTTCATTAGCGTTTAGGTCCTGGTTTACACTCCTCGACGTTTACTCTTCTGTAAAACTATGTAAATTTAGTACAGTACTACTGTACAGTAGTAGTACAACCCAAACGAAGGAAAGGCCTGTCTACTGTATTTGTAATCTGCCACACTCCTGTCACGATGGGCCGTTTTATGCATGAAACAACGTAAAAGTCTTCTCCATACAGTCTGTATTACGAACTTCAGCATCGCGCGAGCGCCCAAGCCAGGACCGCTAGATCTCACTAAAAAACTACCGACACGCCTAAAGCCGAGACTCCTAAAGCCCAATTTCGTTGCGTCAGTCTTTCATCCGTACAATTTCGTGCTTTTCCATTTTCCTACCCTATAGTACACAGCAAATCTTGGGTATTTTGGCTAATCTATGCACCACATGTGGTTTTAGTGAAGAAAAATATTATGGACAGATTGAGTCGTCCATTTGTTAGCGTTTCATTTTCATCCATACACTATCATATCAGTCTGCGTTCCAGCCAATTTCGTCATGTCAAAATTTGCCCTCGAGTTTATGTACTGGCTCTTCACAGCACATTGCAACTTCAAGTACGCGACTGTCCAACACGTGGAGACAGACCGTCGGCTCATGTCCTGAGGAAATTCGGTAAGTTAACATGTACTTAATTCCGCCTGAGGTTAAATTAACGCGAGTCTCGATAGTTAAATGTGCACTTATTCCTCCCGAATCGAGCTCCCCTGTGAGCCGACGACCCATCGACTACGTGGGGGAAAGTGCGATTTGTTTCTTGATCGGGTGAGTCTAAACCTTAGACGAGGCAGCTCTAAAACTACAGAGGAGTTGCCAATACACTGTAAATGCAGAAACATACATAAAACATCCTGAGCTACGGCAACAAGAGTCTGATTTCTACAGTACTAGAGATTAGACTCTAGTTGCTGTCAAGAGACTCGGTCTAGTTAGAGACTGTAGACCATTTAACCCTGCAGGCGCGAGATTTTCAGCCCGAGACCAAGTAAGAACGTTTAGCCAAACAGTACTATTATAATAGTACTGTATGTTACATAGAAGAGGAGCACATGGGTCTGGTACGTATGGACAGATGGAGGTCAAGGGCAGGCTATATTACGGTTTAATACAGCTGGGCTTTCGATTTACGTCGCCTGGTTACCCGGGGGTGTCCCACTCTTCGTCCCTACGGAGTACCGTAGTTTCAAGGGGGGTGGAACGGGCCCACACAGTTCCCGTATTCGATCTGGGGACCACTTAGTTATCAGCCGAGAGCTCTACCGTCTGTGGTATGGACAGATGGTTGACAACATACAGACAGCGTACCAATCCAGTGCAGCAGTCGATCGACATCGCCACCAAAAGAAGTGCACACAAGACAATTGCTGAAGAACGAGAGGACCAACGGTGACGCGACGACGCCAAGATGGAGACCCCGAACGCCAACGGACTTCTCACGCAGTGCGCCACGGCAACCAAAACCATTGCGATCCCCCCTCCCCCACAAGCGACCTATCCGACGGCCGAGGCAGCTGAAGCGGCGATACATAAGTGGGCCCAACTTCACGGGTACAACGTGTCCAGACAGGACCGAACGTTCCGAGAGGGTGCTCTCGTCGAGAGGTTCTTTGCATGTGACCGCCATGGACGAACGCAGCGAAACCACCACAAGCACGGCCAGCCGACTATTCGACCGATGAAGGGGAGCAAGAAAATGGGCTGCCCTATGCGGGTCAAGATGCGAAAAATCGGTGGAGTGTGGAAGGTGCTCCACACCCGCGATGGGAGCACTATCCACAATCACGAACCCAGCGTCGACGTGTGTGTTCACGTCCGACATCGCCAACGTGCTGTAGCACAAGGAATTCCATGGGCGGACTTGACGACGGCACGCTATGCGCTCGCTGCCCACCCGAATCCAATGGTCATCCCAAAAGTCATCGCGAACTGGAAAGCACGTGGTCGCGGTGAAGTGCTCTCCGCCCAGACACCGATGGAGACGGTGTTCACACTGTTGGACAATCACGGATTCTACTACAAGTGGGCGACGAATCCCAGCACGAACGAGCTACTGTATCTGCTGTGGGCTCACCCTTCAACGATGCAGCGCTACCAAGAATGGCCCGACGTGCTTATTGCTGACTGTAAGTTCACAACCAACAAGTATCGCCTCCCGCTGTTCAACATGGTCGTCGTGACGGGTGCCAACACCGTCCTGCCAGTGGCTCAATGCTGGATGCCAGGAGAAGCTGAACCCGCTTTCGAATGGGCGTTCGCCGCTCTAAACGAGCTGCAGGTTCGCCACTCCATCCGCCCACCAAGCACCATTATCACAGACCGCGTTGAGGCATGCATGAAAGCCAGTGACGTAGCCTTCCCAGAGGCCGGCAAGCTCCTCAGTCGCTCGCACATGAATCGAAACGTACTCGCAAAAAACCGCAAGGTACTCGGTCAAGTCGGGGTCGTAAAAACCGGTCCTCTTGAACCAGCGCATCGTAATTCTGCTGCCACCAACGAAATCATGGGCAACTACTATGCGGCGGCACATTCGATCACTCATCGAGAATTCAAGACAAACTGCGCCGTACTGCGGTCGCAAAGTGCCGAGGTGGCCCAGTATCTCGATCGACACTGGTGGGCGTACGAAAGACTTGTGAATTGCTGGACGGATTGCTACGTCCACTATGGCCACTTGGACACGTCGCCACTCGAAGAAATCCACTCAAAGATGAGGCGATGGCTCCAGAACGCACATGGCGACTTGTTGATGGTCTTCCAGCAGCTTCTCCCATGGTGGTTGACAACGGTCGACAACACCAACTTCACGATCGAGCGCCAGGTCACATTTGTCCCATTTCTGCTGCAAGGAGAAATCTACGCGGCCGTAGTGCGCGTAATTTCTGTGTGGGCACTCGTTAAGACGAACACGTTAATGAACAAAGCCAAAGAGATCGTCGCCGAGGGCCAGCCTCGAACGGTCTGCTCGGGACGGTTCCGAAACGTGCACGGGCGCCCGTGTATTCACGAGCTCGTGTCGGCGGTGATAAGCGGCACGAAACTATTACCAGGTCACTTTGACCGTCACTGGTGGTTGCGACCGGGGAGCTTTGAGCCCGCTTCACGGCGAGTGCTGGAGCCAGCCGTGCAAGGGGCCAGTCAGCGTGCCGAGTCTGGTCCTGAGCGTCACCACGGTAGCTCCAGCACCCACCGCACACCAAGTTACGAAGAAGGATTCGAATTGAACCACCCAGCGCAGCTTCGTCAGCAACTATCTCTCCCGCCTCTGGTGGTTGGGTTGCAGACTGTGAGCGATGTCGGCCTGACCGACTCGGATGATGAGACATCACTGTGCATGGAAAGACCTTTTCCCCTGCAAGATCGTGGGGATATGTTAGTCATAGCTCGTGGTAGCCGTTTTTAGAAGAGATACGCATGTGCCATTACCCGTGTCTATCTTCAATATAGTCGTACAGTATTGCCAATCCTTACCGCTCCAATGAGCAGGAAGTTGATTCGAAAAAATGCGCGCCTGTGATTGGTTCGATTTTATCCAAGTGTTCGAAGATTGACTTGGTCAGTGGATACGGTCCAACATTTATGGCCAACCACACACAGCTGAACGAGAGAGGGCTTCTTCTCTCCTGGCGGTCCCTCGTCATCTTCATTTTTGATCTGTTGGACTAGCTCAGTCAACATGCTGCGGAGCATCAGTGTTATCTTGAGCGCAGCGCTGTGCGCGAGTTCGCTCATCGTCAGGGCAGAGAGTCGGGCGACCCACGCTCCGGTGTTTGTGCCGCTTGCACTGCCATCCAGCGTTGCCGACTGCGTTGCTTTCGACAATGAGAATGCATGCGCCGCCCACGGGTGTCGCTGGCGCCACTCGACCGCGTCGACCGCATCATCATGTTACCCAGACGCAAGAGTCCCGAGCACCAAGCTGCCTCTCGACGCGAGTGTGGATCGAGAGCAATTTGCGATCCGCAATGCCAGCGTGTCCGACGCGCTCTTCATGGCGTGGAAGCGTTTCCACGGCAAGCAGTACGGATCCGCGCGTGAGGAGAGCGAGCGCCGTGCAGTGTTTGAGCGTCATGCGGAAATGGTCGCATCCCATAACGCTTGGGAAGCCAGCACCTTTACGATGGAGCTGAACCAGTTTGCTGATCTCACGTGGTAAGTACCGTGATTCTCTCAGTTTTCCTACGCAGCGTGATCTTCTAACGATGAGCACAACTGCAGGTCGGAGATCCAGAGCCAGTATCTGAGTGCACCGCAGCACTGCTCGGCGACGCACACGAGGTACGTGTACGCTGTGCTCTCACCGGGTCCTTCTATACTAACCAAATGACTCGATTGCGTGCCCAGCAACTCGACGATTCAGTACGGCGCCGGGCCGGTCTCGAGAGACTGGCGTAGCGAAGGTGTCGTGACGCGTGTCAAGAGCCAGGGCATGTGCGGCTCGTGCTGGGCGTTCTCGGCCACGGGTTGTGTGGAAAGCCACCACGCCATCAAGCACGGCACGCAGGTGCTGCTCTCGGAGCAAAACCTGGTCGACTGTGCGCACGCCTTCAACAACCACGGGTGCTTTGGCGGGCTGCCGTCTCAGGCCTTTGAGTATATCCACTACAACGGCGGCATTGACACGGAGGCATCGTACCGGTACAAAGCGTGGGGAGGCACGTGCCAATACAACCAGCGCGACGTTGGTGCGCGAGTCGATGCGGTCGTAAACATTACCTCGCGCAACGAAGACGAGCTCAAAGCCGCCGTTGGCGCGGTCGGCCCCGTGAGCATTGCGTTCCAGTCCAGGCTCGACATGATGTTCTACAAGTCGGGCGTGTACGAATCGACGAAATGCCACGAGGAAGAAACGTACGTGAACCACGCTGTGCTTGCCGTGGGCTTCGGGACCACTGCCGACAACGGCGAGAGCACGCCGTTTTGGATCGTGAAGAACAGTTGGAGTGACAAGTGGGGCATGGATGGGTACTTTCTGATCAAGCGCGGCGTCAACATGTGTGGCCTCGCAGACTGCGCGTCCTACGTGGTCGTCGCTTGAGAAGCGAAGCTCACCAAAACGCCTCCAGTGAAATGTGTCTGGATAAGAAGCGTCCGTGAGCCGGGGAAACGCTTGCCAAGCTCTGCACTGCTGCTCATCTGGCGGCTGAAGACCCACTTCGTAGTATTGCATGTTTTATTTGAATCCGAGAGATGAAGTTTGATTGTACGCGAGAAGCGCAGTCTGATGCCACGCATGGAACCACGTGGTTCCACCCGAGATCCACTTCGGTTACACGTTTCGCTGTTTGGCACTGATAATATCATGTGTGATATATCTCGCCCACCGGTTGAAGATGATCCCCCCTTCTTCCACACGCACACCATCTCTCCCATATTCAGCAGCTCCTTTTGATGAATTCTCGGGTCCGGTGCTGCGTGGGCCAGATGAGGTTGCGGGCACTGGTCTCACCATGTCCGCGGTCCCAACAAGATGACGAACTCTCTCGCCAATCTAGTCATGGACAGAGCTTTCAGTTCTCAGGTGCGCCCTGCTCATTCGCTCTGGACCATACCGACCTCTATGTTCATAGTAAAGATGTTCGCCGTGCAGACTTCTCTGTTTCGTCTTAGAGCCACACGGCCGCCTCTACACCTACTAGGTATTTTAATGCAAGAGACGCCAGCTCCACTTCATGATCACTGTATGAAATTAAGGAGGGCGATGACCTCCTGTATTACACACGCCCCACGATGCTGTCTTGGCTCTCGTCACGCTGATTCAGTGTCAGCGCTGAAATGTAAAAGCTGTCGACTTCGGACCCCCGCTTGTGTTCTGGAGCGACGTAGTTGGTGGGATCGTGGACGACGCGGCGGCGCACCACGGACGGTGGGAATGCACTATCATCCAGCATCACGCGCGCAATGACATGAGGGGTCGTGATGGCTTGCATCGAATCAGGTGTATCGCCAGCGTGGGTACTGCTCTTTGACCACACCATGATGGAGACGAACCCAAGCACGAGAAGCCCGCAGCCGGCCCATGTCAGCAGGGCGTTCGACAAGGGGATCGAGATCCACAGCGAGAGCTTCTCAATGTTTCCGTTGAACGACAGCGTTTGCTTCGTGTCGCTCAATGGCACTGCGTCGCGGACTACAGCGTTCTGGAACAAAAAGAACATGGCAGCCGTGTAGCTGGTCTGGAGCGTCGACTCCATGTACACGTGATTGTTGAGCACGAGTTGCTGGCGATCGTCGCTCTTGACACTGCACGCGGTCCCCGATCCCCGCGTACGTTTCACGGTCATGTTGGCAACATTGTGTGGCAGCAAAAAGTCACCGTACACAGTGCTCAGCTCGGTACCGCTTGGAATGGGGGGCTCAGACACGGTCACCAGTCGCGTCGGGTAGAGTGCCATTTCCTTGTAGTTGTAGTCATACGCGAGGGGCCCAAGCGTGTTGAGTAGGAGATGGTCAGCGCCGACGACAAGCCGCTTGCCGTTGGCCAGCTCAAAGTCCAAGCCCATACACGAGCCGCTTGCGAGGCCACACTTGGCGTTGTACTTCGCCGCCAGGTCTTGCGGAGTCCAGACTACTTGGCTCACCGTGAAGGTGTAAAACTTGCGGAGATTCGACGCGACACTCGTGCCGTTGTTGGAAACCACGCCCGACGAAGTGGCCGAGAAATTGCCCACGACCGCACTGGCCACGAGTTGCTTACTTGCACTCAAGACCATCATGGACGTCTTGGACGCTCGAGGACACTGAATGAAAAAGTCGGTGACGTATCCGTTTGAGTTGCGAGGGAGAGTCTGCAGCGTCGTCGTGCCGTCTTCGTTCTCACACGCCGCATACGCATGGACGACCATTGGTACGTCGTTGGGCTGTCTCGGGACATGACAAATGCCTGGCCATGGCCCGCAGAAGACGTTCTGGTACCGATTCTTACTGGCGACGACCGTCGTGAAGAGAGTCGGGTCCACTTCGACGCGCCACGTCATGGCATCAACAGCGATCGTCGGGGAAATGTCGACATGCGCAAACTCCATGAGGATATCGGTCTGCGAAATGTTCGTGGTCACGATTGTGCGGTTATTGAAAAACGTCGCACTCGCTCGCAAGAAGAAGTCGCGCTGCTCCAATTCCGTGGCCGCTGCGCTGGGGGGCAGGAGACCAGCAGCCACCGCCGTCGGCAGGCTCTGGTTTTCACGACGGTTGCCCATCACATCGGGCTTTAGATTCTCGCGCCAATCCCGTTCTTTGCCCCACGGGATGTAGCTCTTAGACAGCAAGGCCGTTGCGACAAAGAGATCAGCAGCTCTGGACGCATTCATTGGGAGGTCTGAACTCTTGACGCCTTTGTTGGCATCCCTGTCAGTCGCATTTACGATGATGCTGAGTATCTTGGCGTTCAGGGCGTGCGGCAGCATGTACTTCATCCAGTCTTCCTGCGGGAATCCGTAGATGACCGCGTCGTCGATAGCCCGCTGCTGGATATTGTTCGACTCGCACTGAGGCGCCACCTTGGGCACGGTCGGCAATACGACACTGCGAAGCACCGTGTTGGTGATCGAGTTGTTCAGCTGCGTCTCCGCATACGTCTTGTTGACAGTGGAAATGCTGGAGACGTTCATCGCCTCTTGGTTCACCACGATGGACAGATCGCTCAGGTCGATGACGGGCTCGACCGCGAGGTCGCGCAGCTGCACGTTGAGAGCGTCAAAGCCGCTGCTCAGCAGGAAGCCCAGCGCCGCGCTGAGCCCCATCGTGAGCACACCGACGTGCCACTTTGGCTCAGGCTGCAACAGCGCGCTGGCGAGGAACCGCAGGATGAGCAGCTGCGTCATCATGGCGACCACGGTTTCCAGGGGGCGACTCAGCGCCGACGCGACGTTACCAGAGTACCCGTTGTACTTGTCCAGCAGCGTGTCGCGCTCTTTCTGGGGCATGGTCTTGGCGTCATACTGGCGCAACTCGAGCCCGTGGTGGAAAACAGCCGTGAGGCCCGCGATCACCACGACGGCAGCGACCGTCGCGAGGCCGATGACACCTCGGCGCACGTCCAGTGCGAGCGTGAGCCTGTCAAGCGCTGACGAGGGAACCGTGCCCGGACTCGCACCATTGGTGTAGTGTGGGTCTTGCTGGCCCTTGAGTGGGTCATTCTTGCTGAGCTTCTTGGCACGGTCTGTGTCCATGGCGGAGACAAGTTGGCTTTGGGGCCCAAGGCGCAAACTTGCGAATGAGTCCTGCGCTGGGTGAAAAGTATGATACCCGCCGCTTGTGTTGAAACTTCGTCCCCAGAATGGTGCGTTCAGAGGTCCCTTCGAGGTGATATCATAAGTCAGCTGCGAGATTTCAAGTTGGTGCTTGTGGTGCGCTAGGTCTCACATACAGAAACTACAATTACACATGTCACAGCCCACAGTCGTTTCGATCTCTCTGGAGATATTTCCACTGGACCTACTGTACAAATAAGACTCTTTCACTTGGAAATTGTATGGGAGTCGTTACAGTACCACTCTTCTTCCAATAACTCACTGTACTTGTTCGCCATCGCCACAAGTAATAGCTGCGCTCGCGACGATGAGCTCTTCTTGCGAGGCATCCATTTCCGGGTGAGTGAGAACGAGCGAATCAACCAGAAACTCGTCGGCCGGTTGCGTCAGTTTCCTTCCGCTCGTCGACTCGATGATGATCTGTCGATGCAGCAGCAGCGACGGGAACGTCTGACCATCCAGCATCACGCGCGCAATCGCGTGCGGCGATGAGATGGACCGAAGCGGGTCCCCCGCGGCACTCTTCGTCTTACATTGGGACCACATGAGCGCCGCGACCAGAGCGGAGGCGAGCAGACCGCATCCGATATACGTGAGCATGGCGTTGCCCGTGGGAATCGAGATCCGCACAGCGACGTTCTCGATATTACCGTCAAATTTGAGCGACTGCTTGTTGCGACCGAGCGCGATCGAGTCCTTGACGACACCATTCTGGAAGAGGAAAAACATCGCCGCCGTGTACGTCGACTGGAGCGTGGTCTCCATGTACAAGTGGTTATTGAGCACGAGCTGCTGGCGGTCTTCCTGGACGACCTCACAGCCGAAACCCTTTTGCCGTCGACCCATGTCCCAGGTGATGTTGGCGACGTTGTGGCGAAGTAAGAAGTCGCCTGCAAGCTGGTTCCACTGTGGCCTGCCCGCCGCTGAGACTGGCGGTTCCACGACGCGAACGATGGGCAGTGGGTGCTGGTCCACCTCGCGAAACGCCGCATCGTAGTACGGCCCATTCACTAGCCCCATCGGCGTGGACTCGGCACCTACTATGATGCGCTGCCCACTTTCTCCCATGAGTTCAAAATCCAGTCCCTTGCACAGACCGGATCGACAGTCGGCGCCGTACTTCTTCGCGAGATCCTGCCACGTCCAGCCGAGGCGACCCACGGTAAAGGTATAGATCTTGCGGAGATTCGTGACGACCACTCTGCCATCCGTGGCAGGGAACAAGCCCGTGGCATTGGCGGTCCTATTCTCGTGGAGTGAGTCGGCCACGAGTCGCTTCGTCGCACTGAAGAACAGCAGCGAGTTGTTGGTCTGGAAGGGGCACTGGACAAAATAGTCCCACAGCGTCGTGCCTCTCGGTTCCGACCGCAGTGTCTCGGTGCCATCTGCATTGGCACACACGGCAAACGCATGGATCACCACGGGCGTATCAGTCTCTTGCCGTGGCACCAAGCAGATCGCTGGCCACGGACCGCAGTCGCCAGACGACAGCTTCGTATAGCGAGTCGTTCGGTTGTTGCCACGGCCAGTGGTTGTATTGCCCGTGGCAAGCGTATTGGGATCCAACTCCACTTGCCACGTGACAGCGTCGAACGCGATCGTGGGGGATAGATCCACGTGGGCAAACTCGAGCACAATGTCCGAGCGCGAGAGGTTCTGCGTTTTGATAGGACGCTTGGTGAGGAACGACCGACTTTCACGCAGGAACCAGTCGCGCTGTTGCTGTTCCGTGGCCTGAGACCCATTCGGCGGCAGCAGCCCAGCGAGAACCGCTGCTGGTGGATTGACCAACGGTCTTCCATCGGCGCGAGTGTTATTGGCGGTCGCGTTGTACGTGTCCTTCCAGAGCGCCTGCTTGCCCCATGGGATGTACGTGTACGAGAGAAGCACGCTCGTGAGAAACAAGTCGGCCGCTCGCGTGGTGTTCATCGGTAGCTTGTCGCTCGAGACGTTGCGGTTGACGCGTTCGTCAGTCGCATTGAGCACGATACGAAGCGTGCGGGCATCCAGTGCCTGCGGCAGCATCTGCTTCATCCAGTCACGCTGCGGGAAGCCATAGTCAATGACGTCGTCGGGAAACCGCAGGTTGATGTTGTAGCTCTTGTTGCAGAGGGGCAACGCCTTGGGCTCGCGCGCAAGCACGAGGTTCCGCAGCACCGTGTTGGTGATGGGGTTCGCCGGCAGCGTCTCTGAGACTGACCTCGTGACGTTCGAGGTCGTCTCGGCATGGAATGAACGCAGGACCGAGTCGGTAGCGGCCGATAAATCACTTGGCGCGATCACAGGCCACGTGTCAATGTCGATCATCTGGACGTTCATTGCGTTGAAGCCGTTGTTGATGAGAAAGCCCACGATGCCACCAAGTACCAGCGCCGCGAGAGCGATGCGCCAGCTGAGCTGCTGCCGCACGAGGGACGCCGCGAGGAACCGGAGCACCACGAGCTGCGCCATCATGGCGACCAAGATCTCGATGGGACGGCCCAGTGCCGACGCGGCGTTTCCAGAATAAGAATTGTACTTGTCCAGCAGCGCTGACCGCTCTGCCGACGTTTTGCTAGCCTTGTCAAAAGTCTCGAGCTCCACACCGCGGCGAAAGGTCTCGGTGAGCGTGAGTAGCATCGCGACCGCGAGCAGCGTCGTCATTGCGATGCGTCCGTGGCGCAGCACGACGGCGACCGTCAGCGTAGACGGCGTTGCCGTGGCTGCGTCGGTAGTGTTGCTGGTGTTCATTGCATCGTGGTTGCCGTCCGTGAGCGAGTCACGCAGCATCGCGAGCGATTCAGCCTTGGTGAGCCGCAGTGAATCGCGTGCGCGGAGCTTGTGCATGGTCGGCAACGAAGAAGCGACTGGCTTTGTGGTCGTTCTAGAGTGCTCTAACTTCTCACACTCCGACTCTCTTCAGTTCGGCTAGGGCGATTCTCTTTCTTTCCTTCTCTCTCACTCTTCCTGGTGTCTGCATCTCGAGGCGCCATACTGTATTAACAGTGATGACCATTGTGCATGTGGGACGCCAGTGCCACCCTGTCGGCGCCACGGTGGCAAGGAAGCATTGGGTTCAGCGAGAATGATTGTAATTGAAGAATGACGATAAATCAGACCTGATAACATGGATATTTTCAGATTTTATTTCATCCTATCCGTGAGGAGGGTTATTTGCCAGTGTTAAACGTGGTTGACGTTCGCGTGACTCTTCTCGCGGGACTCCAGCACCAGCGACTCAATGTAGAACCTATCGACTCCACTCGACTTGGCCCCAACATGCCCCATGCCATCTGCGACCACGCGCCGTCGCACGAGCGATGTCGGGAATGAGTTGTCGTCCATCATCACGCGCGCAATCACGTGGGGCGTCTTGATAGAATGCATGGTGTCCGACTCATCGCTAGGGCTGTCACTGGACCAGACGATCGCCGACACACACCCGACCACGAGGAAGAAGCAACCGATGCAAGTGAGCACGGCGTTCCGAAACGGAATCGACACCCACAGTGACAGGTTCAGTACGTTCCCGTCAAACGTGAGCGTCTTTGCGTGCTTGTTCATCGCGACCTCGTCGCGAACGACGCCATTTTGGAAGAGGAAGAAGAGCGCGGCCATGTAGGTCGTCTGGAGCGGCGCCTCAATGTACATGTGGTTGTTGAGCACGAGCTGCTGGCGGTCTTCTCGCGGGACTTCACATTCGTTGGCCTTGCTGGCGGACAGTGGACGTGGGGTCAAGTCCCACGTGAGATTGCGCACATTGTGCGGCAAGAGCAGGTCGCCCGCGATCACGGACCATGAGTAGGCTATTTTGATGGGTGGCGGCTCAATGAGTCGCACCAACGGGAACGGACGCAAGTCGGCGTCGTGATGGTAGTTGATTGGACTCAGTAGCCCCGTCAGCAGTGCGTTCGTACCGACGATCACGCGCTGGCCGTCCGACAATGCAACGTCGAGTCCGTTGCACTCTTTTGAGAGGCAGTCGGCGTGGTACTTGGTCGCCAAGTTCTCGGGTCGCCAGTCGAGACGACTGACGGTGAACGAGAGAATCTTGCGCAAGTTTGTGGTCACTGGATACGGCGTACTCGACTCAAAGGCATCTGTCGGGTCCACCGAGGAGTTTTGGCTCAGCGAGTCGGCGACGAGCCGCTTCGAGGCGGTCAGTAGGATCATCGACGTGTTAGATTGCTGCGGGCAGTCGACCGCGTAGTCGGTCGTGTTGACAGCTCCAGGTAGCGACATGAGCGTCTCGCTGCCGTCGTGGTTCACACAGGCGGCGAACGCGTGGACGACCACAGGGTCGTCGTTCTCCAGTCGTGGGAACGAACAGATCGCTGGCCACGGACCGCACTCTGTTCTGCTGTTGTAGTTGCGTGTCTTGTTGTCACGAGCGAGCCGGGTCGTGAGTATTTTGGGGTCGATGTCAATCTCCCACGTCACCGCATCCAGCGTCAGCGACGGCGACAGATCCACGTGCGCAAACTCGACACCGATGTTCGAGAGCGACACGTTGTCCGAAACCACGCCGTGCGTGTTGAACAAAGTCCAAATGTGGTCCACCAGCCACTCGCGCTTGTCTGATTCCGACGCAGTCTGCTGCGGAGGCAGCAGTCCGCTCGTCTTGGCCGCCGCCACGTTTTGGCCAGCACGGAGGGTGCTACGCACGCTGGGCTCGGTCCAATTAACGTTTCGGAGAATAGAAGGGTTAAACTGCATGCCGAACGGAGTGTAAGTGCTGGACGTCAACAGGGCCGTGAGGAAGAGATCGGCGGCGCGGGACGCGTTCATGGGCAAGTCGGCACTCTTGACCGCCTTGTTGGCGTTCTTGTCTGTGGCGTTCATAACGATGCGGAGCGTCTTGGCTTCTAGTGCCTCGGGCAAGAGGTTCTGCATCCACTCGCGCTGGGGAAACCCGTAGTCGACAATGTCCTCGGGGAACCGCATGCCGGTGTACGCCACCTTGCACTGCGGTAGAGCCTTGGGCGTGCGCGGCAACACGACATTGCGGAGAATCGTGTTGGTCACGGGGTTGCGCGGCTGCCGCTCTGAGAATGTTCGAGTGATGTTGGAAGTCTTGGCCAAGTACTCAGAGACCAGCGACGAGTTGGGCTGAAACGCCAAGTCGCTGGCGTTGATTTTCGCTTGAATGTCGTGGTCACGCAGCTGCACGTTGAGTGCGTTCAAGCCATTGTTTAGAAAGAAACCCAGCACCACACTGACCGTCATGGCGACCACACCGAGGTACCACTTTGGCTGCGGACGCAAGAGCGACGCCGTGAAGAAGCGAATCACAAAGACCTGGGCCATGATCGCAATGAAAAACTCGAGCGGTCGGCCCAGTGCCGACGCAATGTTGCCCGAGTAGCCGTTGTACGTGTCGAGCAAGTCGTCACGCTTCTTTTGGGACATGGTGCTGCCGTCGTACAGGCCCAACTGCACGCCATAGTGGAAGACGATTGTGATCCCAGCCACGAGGGCGACCGACACGAAGGTCGAGAATGCGAGGAGACCAAGGCGCAGGTCGAGCGCGACTGTGAGCGGGGCGGGGACGCAGTCAATCATGGGCTCGGCCGTCGGCTCGGGCTTGAGCTCGCCGTGCTTGCTGGACGAGCGCATTCCTTTCCGTCGGCCGGAGAGTTGGCGAATGAAAGACCCACAGCACGAGGCAGGCGCGGGAGGTCGGAAACGAGGAGCTGAAGAGGAGAATGTATGACCTTTGACATTACTTGTGTGATTTTTATGGGCGTCATACAGTACAGAATGTTAATACCCTTTAATAATTGATCACCAGTGTAAATACATAGATTTGAGTCAGTGACTCACTGACCTTCCAAAGTGAGATCCCATTTATGGTGCCTCTGCCAATCAAATCAGTCTTGCCTTTCTGTATATCACACCGCGGTGGCTCTCTCTGTACTGTACGAGGTCTTTTTTTTACTAGGAGGTGGGACTTGTTCCCGCATCACTCAGTGACTGAATGAATCCAGACTGAATTCCAGCAGAGTGAAACTGTCCTGAACAGTCACAAGGAACGAGAGTTCGACGTGAGGGATGGTTGGAAGCACCCTGTCCCAGAATCCGTAGAGATCCACCCTCTGCAGCGTCAAGCGACCACGCCGAGCGTTCTTCACCATGGGCGATTGGTGCTTCCTGGACGAGTGGTTCCGCGCGCTCAAGGGCGCCGTCAGCATCTTCAACCCGAGTCCGCATTTCTTGGATCACAAGACTGTTCGACTGGGATACGATAGCGACGGCGACACACTCTGGATCAACGTCCGTATCGTCCCCGAAGAGGCCAATGACGAGACCCAGCGCGCGGCGCACTGCCGCGTGCTCCACGAGGCACTTGTGCTGACCAGCATCCTCGCCGTCGCCGACTATGACGCCTGGCGCAACGCACTAGCGTCGACCAGCGAGCTCAGCGTGTCCCCTGCGGTGGACCCCGACCTCACACCACGCCGCCTCCAGCCCCGGTATCGCGTAGAGGTGGCCAAGTCCTCGTGGGCCAATATCCAACAGATTATTGCCAGTGACCATCGAAGCGACCGCTTTCAAGAGCACTATGCCATGGCGATGGAGACGGCAGAAGGTCTCGGCGTGCGATTGGACGCTACGACGCAGTTTCCTGTCTGCGTGTTTGCTTGCCCCGATAAGGAATGGCCGCGTCCTCCCACCGAACGCCAACTAGAAGTCGCGTGGATGCGAAGCATGATCACCACGGTCGTCGCGCTCGAGAGCGCGAACGACGGCCAATCAGACGATGCTCAGATATCGCTGCGACTCGGTCGCCTTGATGCTCCAAAACTTGGAGATCCACAGCGCCGTGTTGCGCGAGATTCTTGTGGTGATCGAGACGGGCGTGCGCATCACGTACCTTGGTCTCCCCATGAACTTTCCAGACGATGATATCACTGATGACGCGGCGCACTTCGAGGCGTGGTCATTGCTGGTGTGCGCGATATGCGGACGGCCCCAACGCCCCACGCAGCGAGCTATCCGCGTTGAGGAGCTCGTGCTCATGCCGGCGTACGATTTCCCAGAGATGCTACTGCCGTTCTTGACCGTTCTGACTCAGGCGTAGTCGCTCAAGGCGCTGAAGGTGTCGGCGGGTTCGCGACGCGCAGACCCGCACAGTTTCTTTTGGTCGTGGCTTGGCGCCGCGCTGTTTCGACCCGATTCGCGCTGCGGCGTGGAGGCGTTGAACGTCGAAATCATCGTGCTGACGACGCGTGCAGTAGAGAACTTGCGCGAAGCGATGGAGACGCCAGATCCGCTGACGCTTCTATGGCAAAAGACGAGGCAAGCCGATGGCAATGCCATTGCGGCCCAGACGACACACCGAGAAATTGTCGTACCGCGCGGGTCAACAGTGCGTGTGTATGACCAAAACGCCCGCTCAACCATGGAAAGCTGGACGGTGCCGACGGACTGGAGCGGGGCCCTTGTCCACGACGACTCGGCCAAGGCGACTGTGGGGGTTGGGTTTTGCGAGGTTGAGCGGACGTTGTTGCCCAAAAAGCGTCAGTGTGTGGACTCCCAAGTGGCGCTTAGCAATACTGCTGTCCAGACAAGAAAGACCGCCAAGATCCGAACGCTGTTTTTGGACGTTCATCGCACCGCGTCCACTTCTTCATGAAGCGTGGACGCTTTGCTGGAGGTGATGGGGGCCCCACTCACTGCTTTGAGTCTTAATGACTCCGTTTTGGACGACGCACAGCTCGTGACATGTTTGAGCTTGTGCCCGCATCTCCGTAGTCTACAACTTGTTCTTTCTCGGCTGGCATCGATGGATCCAATTCTGCAGTCGTACGCGCGAGGTGGACAGATCTCGAGTTTGGAGCTGGACGGCCTGAGCGTCTCCTCGGCATTTATGCCTCGATTTGAAGCCTTCTTGGACGCGTTGCTGACGCCGAGTGCCATGAAGCGAACGCTCAAGAAGCTTTGCATTGGTCACCACTGGGCGAAATTGTTCCGGCAATCGACGGCGGACGTGATGAAGCGCGTGTTAAACGACCCACTGATGATCGACTACCTACACTTGTACCGCTGTGAGACCCCGCGCGCTGGAACACGGGCCATGTTCGGCGAGCGGGCTCCTGAAGTGGAAAAAATCCAGTGGGACGTTGCTAGCGACGAGGGAGAGGTCATTCCGGCCCCAGGTGTTCCGCCAGTGGCGCTACTAGTGGCATTTGCGAGTGTCATCCGACATTTGCAAAAGCGGGGGAAGTTTGCTGGACTCGACAACGACGTCGTGGCGACCGTGTTCGAGTTCATTGGCAAGACCAAGCAGCGCGTCGTGATCACCCAGGCCAACATCCTCTATGAAGTGCGTCCGCAGGCGTGACGGGGGGAGCATTACGTGAACCAAACTGGCGATGAAAAAGAATTGGAAATAAGTGGACGAGGAAGTGCGTAGCACGAACATGTATATGAAACTGGAAGCAGAACGAACCCACTTGAATATGAAAATATATCACGCTCGAAGAGCCGACATAAATTGCTTCCTGGCAGTTGATTCTTACGGCTGAGACCACGGAATACGGTACTAGGTACTAACAATTGTTGCAGATCGACTCAATCCACGCAGTGTAGGTGTGTAGAGTTCCTTACACGGAGTCCGCAGGCTAAATTCGTCTTTTTTTCTGTTCTTAATTTGCTAAAGCGTGAAAGATGACACCAACGATCACTCGAATTATCAAATTCTGTCGACCTTGGCCAACAGATCGTGCTTCATCGCCAGCACAATTGCGTAGACGTGGCTGCCATCGTTCGCTGGATCAAGCTCAAACTTGTAGCGGTGGAGCAAGTTGGCAGTCAACACACGCAGGTTGAGCATCGCGAGCTTCATGCCGATGCACGACCGCGGGCCAGCACTGAAAGTGAGAAACTTTGTCGCTGGGAAGGTGAGCAGCTCGCCTGTCTTGGCATCGATCCAACGCTCGGGCTTGAACTCGGCCGCATTAGGGCCCCACACGCGAGGGTTCCGCGCCATCGCGTAGATCGACACGCCCACGCTTTGCCCCTTGCGAACGAATAGGTCGCCGTCGAGTACGGTATCCTGACGGGCCTGGCGCACCATGAACGGACCCGTGGGATGAAATCGCAGGGTCTCCTTGATTACTGCCTCCAGATACACGAGCTCCTTGACGTGATCAGCCGTAATGTAGCCATCGCGACCCACACCAAGCTGCGGCAGTTTGGCCGCGAATTCCGCGCGGATCTTTGCTTCGATCTCCGGATGCTTGCTCAGTCGGTAGAACAGCCACCCAACTGCCATGGACGAAGTGTCGCGAGCCGCGATCACAAAGTTCAAGACGAAATCCACCAGGTCCCGTGGGCGTAGACCGACCTTGCCCTCGTGGCTGTGCTCGACAAACAGATCAATGGCTGTGCGGATCTTCTCGTCATGGTCGTGGCCGCTGGCCTGGCCTGTGGACAGAGTCTGATCGATCAAGTGACCAATGTAGGTGTAGACGCCTCCCATCAATTCCTTGAGCTTCTTCTCGGATCCAACGTTAAGCCATCGCTTCAGTTTCCATAGGTAATGAGGAACAAGTCGACGTCGCATGATAATGAGCACGGCGTCGTCCACGGCCTTCATGGGGTTGGGCTCGTCCTTGCCGATAATGGGAGCGTCAATGCCCACGCCGACTTCCAGAAACGTCTGCAGATTGAACTGATGGAAGAGGTTGGTGAGGTTGGCGAGACTTCCAGTGCCACACTGAGTGTCGAGCACTTGATACACCTGCTGGATATTGCGCTGCATCGTCTGCATCATGCACAAGCGCAGCGTCCGCGCCGAAAAGAACTTGGCCGCGGTCTTGCGCTGGTGATACCACTGCTCGCCGTTAGCATTGGCGATCCCGTCGCCCAGGAAGTCGTGCATGATCGCTCGGTGCGATGCACCCTTCATAAAGTTGTCAAACTGAGTGACGGTGACGGCCTCCACGGTTGCGGGATCCGAGATCACGATCATTTTCGGCGTTCCCGGGATGGAGATCTGCCACGGTTCGTTCTGGAAGCGCAGACACACAGCCGTGAGCCAGTCATGGCGCGCCCCTACGTTCTTGCTGACCTCGAGCATGTCGCCAAAGATCGGAATCTTTGTTCCGAGGGAATGAATCTTGCGCGGCTTTACGTGCGACTTGCACTTGGACGAGCGCACGTGCTGCGCCAACAGCACTGCGGCGATCACGACGCCTGTGAGTGTGATCGCCCATGGCGGAAAGTTCTCGACGGCGACGACGGCGGGATCCAAGACGAGCATCGTGGGCCGCACGGTTGTTCTCGCTCCACTTGCTCTGGACAGCAGGCAGCCCGTCGAACGTCTTCCCACGGGAGAGTCTTTTTGGAACTGATCATGTATTGCCTAAGCTGTCTGCCTCCATGTCTTTACCTCAGCTAAAATGTAGAACATGCACATCAGAGGGGAATCTGAAACCGCTGTCTCTGGCCTCCTTGAACCCAGCGCGGCACACAATCTGCGACATGTGTTGCCCATCAGCGCAGAACGACTCTATCCGCAAGGTCTTCCTCTTGTTCTTTGGTGTGAGCTGCAGCACCTGAGTTCTGTATGATGCAGGCTAAGCCATAAGCTATAATGATGGACACATGGATACATGGATTCTGTACAAATCTTTTTTTTTTGCTTACGGCGTCAGAAGGCGTCACACGCAGTAAAACCCATACTGCGGGTACACTGTACTTCGAAGTCAAAGTAGCCACATAATGGGTTCAGTGTGAACCCACATACAGTATAAAATAGTGTAGCCACATCAAGGGTTCATCATGAATCCAATACAGTACTGTAGCCTGGGTGACGTGACCCACGTTTGCGCGGCCTTTATTGTAGCCCATGGTGCGTCAATCCTCTGTGTCCACGCCCACTTTGAAACGAGCCGCTGACAGTATCCTTGTCGAACACCATCGAGTTGCTAGCCAGGGTTTACTCACTTATATGTCAAGAGCGGTGACATCTCATGAGCGACGCGCCTCTATTCGGGTTGTTCTCGAAGCGAAGCTGAGAGTTTGGCATCGTGCGAGGAGACAAATTGTGACTAGTTAATCATAGATAAGCTAACTAGCCACAATTTGTCTCCTTCGCACGATGCCAAACTCTCAGCTTCGCTTCGAGAACACCTCCAGAGTTCCTGTTCTGTTCCTGCAAGTTCAGAAAAAGTGTGTTATTTTCTTGCATATAGCTAGGCTTACGATAGTAAAAAAGTTGCTCCCTTTCTTTTTGACCAACGTCCCCTCCACACGGCAGGTCAGATTCGCTTTGGTGAGTACTCACTTGGAGCCGTTGGGCACACTAATGTCCTTGCTCTTGAGGTCCTTGAGCACAGTGCGCGCGTCGACCGCGAGGTTGGCGCAACCACCGCAGTGGTGGAGCGCGACGACAAGGTTGTCGCCCTGTGAGAGCACGGGTGAGCCCGATGAGCCACCCTGCGTGTCGGCCATGTATCCGACCTGGTCATTCCCGCAGCCGGTGTTGTTCTTGCCAATGAACGTGACCTTGGCGGCGTCTCCACCGTCGACGGTCGACGCGATGCGCTTGGCCCAGCCCACGGGGTGCTGCGGAATGTAAATCTTGTCGCCGACCTTGGGGCCCGACGCGCGGAACTGCAGGTAGCCGTACTTCGACGCGACCGACGCCGGTAGCTTGACCAAAGCGTAGTCAATGGGGCCGCTCTTGGTCACAAGCGTCGCCGAGCGAGCAGCAACGGTACCCTTACAGCCGAGCTGCCTTTTGCATTGGCCTATGCACACCAGCGATTCGGCGTCAAACTCGTAATCGGTCTGCGCCGCATCGGCGGCCGAGCCGATGCAGTGCTCGTTCGTGACAAGGTGGCCGTTGCTACCGAGCAACGAGCCCGTGCACAGGCTTTTGCCGTTGATGAGAAGACGCGCTACGGCCTTGGCCCTGTCGTACGCCTTGGGCAACGTTTTCGAGTTCCTGAAGCACTTGGCCGGCCTGGACTGATCAGAACCGCAGATCGCCTCAAGTTCGGCGTTGAAGCCGCGCACGTAGCCACTAATCTTGTAGCTCACCTTGGAAGCCGGTGCCGTTGAGTTCAGCGCGAAGTACTCGACGATCGCGGTCGTGCCACTCACAGGCGACGACACGAACGTGCCCAAGTCACCACGGCCTTTGCCCTTGTACACATAGCCATCCGTACTGTCCGGGCTGCGCACGATGAGGACGTCGCCCTCGGGCAAAACCACATTCTGAAAGTTGACGGAGATGTAGCTCGCATCCGGGTACGTGATGGTGTGCTCGCTGTTGGTGCCGGCGTTGGCCGTGATGTTGAGCAGCTCGGTGGCGCCAACTTGGAGGATTCCGAATTCGTTGAGATAGGGCGCGTTGGGTGTGGCAGAGGCGGAGGCCGAGACTGAGGTGACGGCGATGGCGGCAAGCACAGCGAGCTTCATGAAGGCACGGAGGACCATGATGGCTGAATGCTGGAGAGGCGAGGGAGTGGAGGCTGGTTGAGCTTGTTGGGGTGGAAGCAAATTGCAGAGTGAACTGCTCGTGAGGACTGTCACTGAGCGGCTCTGACCAGTGCCACCGTACTCGACCGACTCCCCACAAGCCCACAGACCCCGTACTGGGTTCTCAAGGGTTCAGTCTTTTGGCCGATGAGGCGTTAAGAAGTGAGCATGGGTTTTCGCATTGAGCTCCCATCACTGCATTCCGCCTGTGGTGTACATCACTTCATTCTGCCTGTGTGCGGCGACAAAGTGGAACAAGAGGAGGAGGATACGGAGTGTTCTAGTGTTCTATTTGAGTTGAGCCACAACCCAGACCAACGCTTCATTAGGCGGGAGGGGAGAAACAGCCAATCTACTGTACACCCGCATTGCCACTGCGCTCGAAATGGACTGCATCTTCGACTGTAGTGAGTTGAAGCGTTTTCTCTCTCCTACAGTACATGGAGCTGTAAATGAGAGAGAGTGAGCGTCAAATCTGTTTTTTTTTTTTGCTTATGGCGTCACGCGCAGTGCTGATATGGCTACGGTATTCGGTTTTATGCCGTAATTGAAGTTCAGTACTTCGACGTCTAAGAAGCCACATCATGGGTTCAGTGAGAACCCACATACAGTATTTATGCACTTTTATGAAAGTGTAGCCACATCAAGGGTTCATCATGAGCCCAATACAGGTGATTTCATCAACTCAAGCACGATCAGCTTCACCAAACAACCGAGAAGCACTCTCATCTCGGCCATACTTTCTCTCCTCGGCTACCGCTTTGCAGTGCCTACAACTGCGTGTTTGTTTCGTCCAAAAGAGGTCGTGGACTCATAACTAGCTCCTGTGCTCGATCAGTTCTCCATATCCTCTGTACACTGCAAAGAGAATCTGCTCAAGCAAGAGAAGGATGTTATTGTCTGAGTGAGTTTGGGATTGAGGAGGAGATGCCTCGCGGCGAAGCCCTGGGCAGTCCACGGGTTTCCTATTGCTTTCTCTCTGTAGAGTCTTCCATCCGTCATAGTTTGGTACTTTTTGGGTCTAGAAACGATGAGAGAGATGAAAAGTGAGCACTCTTGACGAGAAAGGATGGTGTTTTGAGTGGTCACGTTTGGGTGTAAGCGTGTAATTGAACTTCTGCTTGGCTGTATTGATCTTGGCAACCGCAGGCAGATCTGGTCGCTGATAGTTTGTCACGTGTCGTACGATGCGATGGACTGTTGAGTGATCTAATCGCAAAATTTTCGCGAGAGCACCACTTCCAGCTGGAATACCGGAATTGTTCTGTCCGTAATCGAAATGGGTACCCTGATCCTGGAAGTCCACAGGAAAATGGATACATTGAAACGGACAATAGCACATTGACGAACAGGGTATTACCGCACTACACTTGGCACATGGAGTCCTTTACACGCAGAATTAAAATATGGACAAGACGCGTCTACCTTTCAATGGGCGTGGGCAGCCCCACCTTGTGTGGCGCCACAGTGCGTGTGCTGCAGCATCGAGATGCCAATGGCCGCGCAGCCCACGGCAAAGCAAAGGAAATGCACGAACGCGCGGCCGCCCTGGCGCACGTCGAGCATGGGCGGCAGGAGCTTGACGAGAGCGATGAACAGCAGCGCGCCGGCGCCGACCGAGAGCATGATGCCCAGCGTGTGCTCGCTCACAGACCCCACGGCGAGAACTATGACGACAGCGAGCAGCGACGCAAGTGACGCGAGAAAATTGAGCGCGAGCGCCTGCGAGACAAGCATGCCGGCCCTGACGAAGATGAAGTGGTCGCCCACGCGGTGCGGCACCTCGTGGAGAACGATGCCCAGTGCGACGGCCCACCCGAGCGACGAACTGCAGCTCTTGAATGCCACGGCCAGCACGACGCCGTCTGTGAACGCGTGGAAGAAATCGCCAAGCGCCGTGATCCACGCGATCGGCGCGACCGTGCGCAGCGACGAAATGTACTTTCCACGCCACGTCACTGGCTCGGCTTGGCTGGGCCGCTCGGTCGCGTCCGAGCCGCGGTCGTAGGGGCCGAGCACGGCGATGCTCTGCGAGCGATGCAGCGGTGTCGTGTGCTGCTGCAGCGGACGGCGCACGTGCGGCGCCATGGCCGAGCTCGTGAGGCTCTGCAGCAAGACGGTCACGTGCTGCTGGCTCGTGCGGCTCGTCATGCTTTCCATCAGATCAAAGTCGTTCTTGCGTTGCGCAAGGTCGCCGCCATCCGTGTCGTACGCGTCTTGACCGTGGGCGTGGCCAGGGGTGGCGTGGTGGCCTCCTGCTCGTTCTCCTCTTCCTGCATCGCACGCGTGGCCACCAAACGCCCCAAGCAGCAAATGGAGCGACTGTTCCAACGCCATCGAGACAGCGATGCCGCCCAGGACACACGTGCCGGCGACCCACTCGCCCATGTCGGCCACGTACCCGGATCCTTCGGGATACAAGTGAAACACGGTCACGGCCAGCAGACAGCCCGCGGCAAAGCTCATCATGTAGTCGACGACGACGTCGGCAAACTTGGTGCCGAGACTGAGCACGAGCACGCCAAAGAGCGAGACCAGCGCGATCACGACGGACGCAAGCAGGGGCGCGGCCCAGTGGCTTGCCTTGGCTGACGACGACGCCGTCTGGGCCATGGCAGACTGCCTCGTGGCGTCGTCATTGGCCCCGTCGTCGCCAATTTTGCGGTCCTCACACCCCGTGATACACGACGTCGGCGACACTTCGCGCTGGAGCCCGTCAATGACACTGACCGACACGTTCGTCTGCGCGTGCTCGGAGAAGAGCACAAACATGCCCATGCCCGAGACGTTGAGCACCGTGTCGACGCAGCGCGGCGTCCGGAGCTCGCCCTCGAGGCTCGCGCCGAACCGCACACGGTACAGGACGTGCGTTGCGGGGTTGGCATCGCTCCTGTTGGTGATCTGCACTTGCGTGCCCTTGGCGACGTCGCGACGTGTGACCTGCGTCGAGTCAAATGCCGTGGCCATGCGGCTCGCCTCGCGAGCGACGCCTGCGAGCTGCTCCTTGCCGGTCGAGTCGATGGGCAGCATCGTGAAGACCATGTCGTGGATCGCCGGTCGGGAAGTGCAGAACGAGATCATCCGCGCTGGCTCGTTGGCGTCAAAGCTGTACTGCGTGATGCGGCGCCACGTGAACGCGTCCGCGTCCGAGCCATTGGCGGCGAGTGCCATGGGCATGGCACCGTGCTCTTGCTGGGCGTGGTCCTGCAGACCACGCAGGGTCTGCGTCTGCGGCTCGGCACGGCAGCCGCGCAGCGTCGCCGAGAGCACGGCAGCGGCATACAGAGCCGACCAGAGGCCGAGTTGCCGTCGTGGGGGCGTCGCCATGCTCGCTTTCGATAATCACAAAGTAGTGAGGGAAGGGCGACGAGTGTGAAGAGCCTCACTCTCCGGACTCTACGCACCGAGCGAAATGGGCGACTGTTCCCACTGTCCACCCGCACTGTTGCGGTGGACCCATGCACTGATCCCCACATCAAGAGCAGGAAATCCAGTCGAGAACCTGGCGGGCATGGCGAGGAGCTGGTGACGGGGTCATGACTGATCACCGCATGGTCGGCGCACCAGTCGCGCAGGAAATAAAATCGCGGGAAGAAAATCGACTGATTCAGTATATTAAATCTGTTTAAAGCAAATGCATGAATGCATGTACTGTTATAGCGCCATTTTGGGTGGATCAATTGGAAAAGAGGCGGATTGGAGATTTCTGCCTCAACTTTTCCCTAAACAGACATTTGCAGACAGGTTCTGTTCGATGGGCCATGCGCCTTCCTCTTTCCCAGGCCTTGTTGAGGCGGTTGATCCGTCGAATGGGCGTGCCTCTCCACTGATGAGTCTCCTTTGCCAACAAGGGAAAAGCACGACTCGTGCTTTACTAATAAAAAGGCTACGGTACAACTGTAAGAGGCGTCGTGCTTCTTCCTTTCGTAACGACTATTGCCCTAATCTGGCGTAAAACTTTGTCAAGTTTTACGGAGCGTCCTGGACGGCTCGTGCGCATGTGGGCGGCATTGATAAATGATCCTTGATCCTTCTCTCATGGAGGAGACCTCCAGTGCTTCGTGGCACTTGGTTGAGCTCGAGTTATCAAGAGTAAAAGGTGTCATTCGGGACCGTTTATGCACCAGATCAGCTGTGCATGTGCTCTACTCATACATACTTCAAGTATAGAAGTGGTGTGGTGTACTCCAGACTAAGGCAATAGACTCGTCCTTTTCCTTTTCTGCGTGGGCACCAACAGCCCCTTCGTCTCGACTAAGTGCGAATGCCGCCGCGGCCTTGACGCATGTACAGTGCACGTGATCTCCATGTGCGCGCTTCCCATCCTCTCCCCCGCCAGTTCGCGTAATTTGAATTAAGTCACTTCCCACGATCGGCGGGATTGGGGTCTGGAAGACAGGAGAATTCGCTCAAGCATCCTGTAAATAATGGCCGTGCCACTGCAGTGCCGCACAGCATCAGCCGCCGTCACAGCACTGCTGTCAGCAGATTCCGACATGCAATCCCATCCGGTCCAGTCCACACTGGACAGTCAGTCATTGGACGCCGCAGCATGGTGAGAGAGGAGCTCCCGTTGAGGTTTATTAAATTCTCTCGATATTGAGGTTTTATATGCCAGTCATCTCCATCCGAAGACATCCTCAGTTTGAAGATTTTGTTCTTTTAACACGCGAATCATGAGCAGCTCCACGACGACGCCGTTGCGCTGGGGGTTCCTGGGCTGCGGCAAGATCTCGAGCGACTTTGCGAACGCCATGAAGAACGTGCCGGCTGCGGTCTTCCAGGCGTGCGCGGCGCGGTCGCTCGCGAGTGCGCAAGAGTTTGCGCAGGCTCACGGTGCGATTGCTTGTTGCGTCTTGTTCTCCTGGTGCTGGTTGTCTCAACCAGCCCTCGCCAATCTGTACCTGAGCAGGCTTTCCGCAGGCGTATGGCTCGTATGAGGAGCTCGTGTCGGACCCACAGGTTGACGTGGTCTACATCGGCACGCTCCACATTACCCACTACGCACACTCGGTGCTCGCGCTCTCGCACGGCAAGCATGTCGTCGTGGAAAAGCCCATGGCGATGAATGCCCGTGAGGCTGCCCATGTCGTCGCGCTCGCCAAAGAGAAGAACCTCTTCTTCATGGAAGGTGCGTCAATCTTAGATTGGGGATTCTGTTTCATGGTGTTGAATTAAGGCGACCGTACCTGTAGGCATGTGGACGCGGTTCTTCCCGGCCGCGCGGTTCGTGCGTGAGCAGATCGCGAACGGCGTGATTGGCGATCCGCACCACGTCGCGGCTGACATTGGCTATCAGTTCGCACCGGACAACGCGCGCATGTGGCAGCGCTCGCTCGGCGGTGGTGGCCTGCTCGACATTGGCATCTACCCGCTCGCGTACGTGACCATGGTCCTCGGTGGCAAACCCGAGAAGATCACGGCCGCGGGGAAGCTGTCGGACGGTGGCGTCGACGTCTACGGCTCAGTGGCGCTCGAGTACGCCGGCAACCGCTTTGGCTCGATCCAGTACTCGGTGCTCGCGCAGTTCCAAGAGGCCGTGACGATCATCGGCACAAAAGGCCGCATCGTCATCGACGCGCACGCCCACGTGCCGACGTCGGTGACCACGATCCAGCAGCTCGACGATGGCTCCACCAAGACGCAGCAGACCCAGTTTCCTGTTGTCGAGCGGCACGCGAACGCGACGCCTTTGAACTTTGGCGGCTCGGAGGGCTTTTTCTACGAGATTGAGGCCGTGACGCAGGCCATCCAGGCCAAGCTCACGCAGCAGCATGAGTACCCACCGCAAGAGTCGGTCGCGATCGCCACTATTATGGGCGAGATCCGCAAGCAGCTCGGCGTCGTGTACGAAGCCGACGCCGCCAAGTAAGAGCTTGGGACTCAACCTAACCTAAAACATGCAGCGCACTATAATGGCGAACTGAGCTTTTCGTTAGGCTCGAGACATGGTCGTGGGCCTTCTAATAAAGTGGATTCATCTTGCTGAGCAGCCTGATTGGGTGGCCCTGAAATGACAGTTCTTGGCGAGCCGATTCTAACGGCAGGAGAATGACCGCGACGACGACAGCGGCGACGGCCGTGCCTGTGGCTGTGCAGGACTTTCTGCAGTACCTCCAAGACTCGGATGTAGCGGTGGCCGTGGCCGTGATCAAGGCGCTCACGGGCGTGATCTACCGCAGCGAGGCGACGACCATGATGCAGATGGAGGGCGAGCTCCAGGAGGCCGCGCAGCAGCTCAAGACCTGCAGCTTTGGCCAACAGGACTCAGCGCTGTCGAACCGGTACCAAGATTCGATCGCGACGACTGCTGGCTGTGAGCTGTTTCTGCGGTTTGTAACGCGCTCGTTCCTGGAGTTTGACGTGCGTAGAAACCGCCATAAGAATGGATTCGTGCTGGAAGACTGAGTGGGGGCTTGGTGGGGCTGTAGGACTTTGAGCTGTGCAAGTCGCAGCTCATTGATCGCGGCAAGCTCTTTGCCGAGACGTCGCTTTCCAGCCGCAAGCGCATCGCCGAGGTTGGCCACAGCTTCATCCGCAATGGCATGGTAAGGAACCTGGTCTCCAGTCGTGGGTTGATTTGATCCCCAATCCGCTCTTACGAAATCGATTATCCATTTTCTATAGCGCGTGCTTACGCACGGCACGTCTCGTGTAGTGATCGCGCTGCTGCGTGAAGCCGCCAAGACGAAACACTTCTCCGTCTTTGTCACGGAAGGCCGCAGCAATGCATCGGGGTACGATCAGCGTGGATCCCACACAGCCCATGCTACTCACACCTCACTGACAATACTGATGCAGTGCCAAGACCGCTGCAAAGCTCGCGGAATCGGGTATCCCCACCACGGTGATTCTCGACTCGGCCGTTGGTTTCTATATGGAGCAGATCGACATGGTCGTCGTTGGCGCTGAGGGCGTCGTCGAGAATGGCGGGATCGTCAACTCGGTAGGCTGTTCTTCTTTTTCAGCTCGCATTGCCGCTTTGAAAGTGACTCGCCATTTATTCTGTACGCTCCATGTAGATTGGCACATTCTCGGCGGCCGTGCTCGCCAAGGCCATGAAGAAGCCGTTGTACGTTGCGGCCGAGAGCTACAAGTTTGCACGGCTCTACCCGCTCACGCAGCGCGATCTGCCGCAGTCGCAAACGTCGTCTTTCGCGCCGGCATCGTGGGCCGAGACCCACAAGAACTCGCCCGAGGTCCTCAAGAATGTGTCGTTTGACAATCCGTTTTACGACTACACGCCACCGGATTACATCGCGCTCATGTTTACGGACCTTGGGGTGCTCACGCCTTCGGCCGTGTCGGACGAGCTTATCAAGTTGTACCAGTGAAGTCATGGTAAAGAGAGGGCGAGACAAGTGAGCATATATTGGAAACCACTTTTCTGGGGCTCTTGAGTGGTGCCGGCAACGGCGCCCTTTTATTTCGCAGTGCCAAATTACAGCCAGCCAGGCCAACTGCTTTGTGAGCGACCACGGAAATCCCGCTAAGTGAGCGTGAAGCCGACCAGGAGATTCACGCTGTACGCCGCTTTGCCTTCTTCTTCGACTTTTTCTTCTTCGCATGGGTGGAAGAAGAAGATGTAGGACGAGAGTCTGGGAGAAACTGGTTGACGACGCCTCGGATGGCGTCATACCCTGGGTCGTTCCGTGCCTCGGGCACTTGGAGCCACGCGTGCCAAACCTCCAACATGCGAGACGAGGCTCGATCTTTGTATCTGTACAAGTGGCCGTTCGTCAATAGTCAAAGCAGCACGAAGGCTACAAACTCAACAAACTCACCGGGCTGGATCCTCAACGCCACTCCCAACCACAGCGTTATAGAACGGGTCCTCGCCACTGGCGAACTCCTCTTTGGATTTGACGATTTGTGCGTACGCCAGACCGAGGTTCTTGAGATTCGAGCTCGCCGTCCAAAACTGCGGAGGCTCATATTGGTACGAGTGTTCCATTGCGTGGGTCGACGCCGCCAGCAGCGTGAGGTTGTGCGGATGTTCGGCAATCGTTCGTTCGAGCAAGAACGTCGACCAGCTGAGTTGTTTCATTCCGTGATCTCGCGCCTATCAAAGAAAAGCCAGTGAGCTTCATCGAGAAATACCCACACACGTCTAATCGCTATGCTACCCACAATGGTCCACTCCCAGGTCTCATCATCGTACTTGATTGCTGGGGGCAGTTGTGGAAGCCGCTCGCGGACAAGCTGCCGGACACGCTGCTGGGTGGCGTACCAGGACTGCAGGGACTGTGGCTTGGCGTTGATCGGTCGAATCTCGTCCACAAGACCGTAGGGAATGAACCCGAACGACTCCCGCATATCGGGATCGTCATAAGTAAGCTTGCCTCCAAAAAAGATGCCTCCTCGACGCCTGCTCTTCATAAGTCCGCGATTCGCGTCAAGAAATTGCGCGAACGAGAAGCCGTCCTAAGTCAAGACACACAGCCGCCGTCAGTGATTCTCCTAGCCATCACCGCCTCCATGACAAAGTATATTACGCACCGAGGAACCGTACGGCACCAGACGAGCGCCAGGGAACACCAAGTGCGGGTACTGCATCTGCTTGGTCTCGAACCAGCGATACGTCATCATCGAGTAGTTGAGGATCGTCACGTCTGGTCGTTGCGACTCGCACCGCTGCAGATACCGTAGCGACGTCCACTGGAGGTCAAAATTGACAAACAGCACGGCACCATGGGGAAGCGGATCGAGCAGCGCGGATGCGTAATCGCGAATAAAGAACGCTTCGCTTTGGTCGTTCACGTCGTACCAGCGAGCGAGCTGCACGGCAATCAATCCAACAAGAGCGAGTCGACTTGATACACTAACGCTGCGCGGAGCGACACGATCAATGCTGTCCAGTATGGTTTTGAATCCGATCCCAACCCAGAGAAAGACGACGACATTGGGCTGCTGCCAGAAGCGCATGTGGACGCCGTACAAAAGCCCTTCGCTCAGCGGCAAGTTGGCGAGCGCGTGGAACACGACCATGTAGAACAGGTACATGACCACGACGAGACGGCCAACACCGTTGGTGTTGGTGTTGGCGTTCGTTCGTTGGTTTGGCAGCTGCGAGCGTTGCGGAATGTACCCGAGTGAGCACGACGCCAACGCGCCACTGATTGCGACGGGAAACGCAAGGTGGAATGGCACTTGTCGGGCCGACAAGTCGACACTGTAAAGCCGAAGTCGCGTCCACATGTCTTCTGTGGTTTGGTTCGTCGTTGAAAAGAGGCGGAAGGTGCCGTAATCGGCCCGGCGCAAGTGGTGGAAGAAGCCCGAGAGCGTAGTCACGTCCCCCCACGAGCCTGGTTGTGCGTTCCACGTCGCAGTGATTGGCATGTACGTGTACCTGTGTAGAGACAACACATACAAAGATCAAGTGAGCATCAAGTCCAATGTAATCCCTAATAAATATCGTACGGAAGCAAGCCAATGACGAATGCCAGTGAGAGAACGGCCAACTGGCGGCCGGTCAAGAGCGTAGCTCTTCGGGTCCACAGCACCCAGACTACGAGCGGTACTTCAAAGAGAATGATCGTATGCTGATTGCACATGGCCAGCCCACACAGCAACGCGCCTCTGCGAGCAAGCGAAAGCGAACGGTCGATCGAGTACTGCAGCAGCGTATGGAGTAGTGTCGCGGCAAAGAGATTGTTGAGTGCAAACACCTCGGCACTGATGGCGTAGGTCCAGATGAGCGGCGAGAATGCAAACAATGCCTATGGAAAACACGGTGAGCAGGAGCGAACGCGAACGACCACCTTCTCATCTCGCACACGTACCGATGCCGTGAACGCCGCGATTGTCCGATGCGCTGGTGACGACGTCATGGATGTCCACAGCAAGATCGTGCGGTACATGATGATAGTCGCCAGTGTGTCGCACGCTGAAGAGAACGCAAGACACGAGACCATTATTTCGGTACGGTAACAGCCAAGGAGATGCCATCGTGCGTACCAGCGGAGAATGCGTTCGCTTTCCACGCCTTCGAGTGCGGCGTCGGAAGGTAAGTCGTCACGACATGGACGATCATGTTGAACAGTGGGTACCCGGGCGGATGCGAGACGCCCAAGTGGCACGACTCGGCCACAAGCTCGCCACTATCGCCACCGGCCACAGACGGATACAGCGTCTTGAGGTACGCGCCCATGACGAGCATACCGAGCACGACTTCCGCAAGCCGTTCCAAACTCCGCAACTCCGCTGGTGTTGGTCGCTTGCCGACGGGTGTGCCGTCACTCGTTTGGCGTTCGCCTGCCGCACTCGCTGCTGGAGACACTGACGACAATTTGCCGCTACATCCATCGCTACGTCGGTGTGGATCAGCGGCTCGCTTGCGGTGGCGCATTGCGGGCATGTGCAATTGGCGGAAGGTGATCATGAAAGGAAACATGGAAGATATGGTTCTTTTCCAGGATACGGTGCAACCCAAACGAACCGTCGCGGTTCACCTCGCGTTTGAACCGCGACGGTACAGTTCGTTTCTCTCCATTATAGTGGACCCTCTGCTTCGTCACTTGCAGTGATGACGAGTCGGTTTCTGATTCAACATGCGATTTGTGATTGCGCCGTCACATGCTGTTGGGTCGGCTTGTTGAACTGCACCAAATATCGACCAACCAAAAGCTTTGGCCCAAAACTGGGTTTTGAACCCAACTACGCAAACAGCAACCCTAATCGCTCTGCTTCGTCACAATGTGAATCCGCCAATGACGTCCGTCTGCGTCAGCCTAATGACTCGACCTGAGTCACGTGCCGGCCCAGGGGTAGTTCAAGTTGAGCGCAGACGGGCCTTTGCTTTGAGGCGGTCCGACTTGCACATTTTGTCAAAGAACTGGCTACAGAGTACCAGTATGTAGAGTACATGCGCAGAAGTTCAAGTGTCAAGCAAGTGAACCCATTTGTGAGATGGTGGCAGAACTCAACAAGTTCATGGGGCACAGCACCGGTATGTTCAGCCCATTACGAATGTGAACTATGGCGATACAACATTTACGTCCGATAGCAATGTATCAACGGCGCAATGTCCCCACCGCTTTTCTATTGACTGACGTAGCTGTCGTTGATCCGGTTTCGATTTCCAACCTTGCTACTGTACTTTGGCCGTTGCTCAAGTGTAAGCATGCTAATACGGTACAGTACTTCTAAGCAAAACTATCCCAACGCAGCATTCGGATCGTGCTGAATGCTGGTGAAGGGGCATCAGGAAGCAAGTCCGCGATGTCGCATGGTTGCAAGGAACTGTGTAGAAATCCTCAAAATAACCAGCAGCCACACGTGTTGCCCCACGTCCCATTCAGCGCTAAGAGAATCCGCAATCCATCAGCAAAAACTCGATAGATAACCGTTCCGAAGAGGTGATGTGTATTACGAAGTACATTTCTCTGACGCTTTCTGGTATCGGACGGTCGAACAACTGTGAACCAAAACAACTGTGACCGAAACCGGATCCCGGCTTGGGCACGCATGTTGCACGACAGCGTGGCTATTCGAGAGGCTCTTCCCCACACGATGTCGTGCAACATGGAAGAGTCGCTCTGTCTTGGACAATGCTCTGCAACCGTACACTGTATACGTTATGAATGGTGCTCTGTATCTGCCAGGTCCATAATTCAGAAATGGGCCGGTGTCAGGCTCAATTTTCTTTAGAAAAATGGTGTTTAGAAACACCTCGGGTGTTGCACCAGCACTGCAGCCTCTAAATTCCATCATACTCATATACTACCCTTCTACCCAGAATATCATGTTCTTTGCTGCTTCATGGAGAAGCAGAATATTGCACGAAGCAGCTTTCTAGATTGGGCGATGAGCCTTAATCCATTAATTCTCGAGTCCACGATCCCGCAGCACACACCATTCGGTGGATACTGTGCCTTGCAGTCGGGTGCGATCAGATGGCGCGCGAAGCAGGCTGCACCCAAGCGCTTCCCCGTGTTTCAAACAATGAAGGTCTTCAAGTCCGCCCGGTAATCGCACGAGTCGTGCGATTACCGGGCGGACGTGAGGTGCCACGAGACATTGCGGCTAAGGTTGCAGTTTATGACTCGCCAGTTCTGTTGGCATCAAATTGTTGCAGTCGGGCGCACATCCACCATCACGCCGGAATCCACACCACGACAAGCCAGCCACCATTCCACCCAAGCAGACACTGACTCGAACTCAAGATTACTAGTACAAGCCTTGAACTTCAGCCAGGTCCATTCTCTCTTCCCTCTTGCCATGAAGAACCGTTGTGATCTGCTTGACGTTGATTTTCCTTTGCAGTGAGACTGAAGCTGGTGCTTCGCCTGAGCTTCAACTGTCGAGCACAGAATGTTCCATGATTTTGTGAGTGCAAAAGCCACGTCGCGCTGCCAATCAGTCGACGCTGCACCGTGGTTCCGAATCTTCAAACTGGCCCAGTGCTGGACTTGAAGATTAGCGAACACGTCAACTTTCTATCCAATCAACGTTTTGAATGACTGCACCTTCGGCCAATCATAGCGATTTGAAGTTCTGCCTGGGTACTTTTCAGCCACGACTGACGCTTTCCAAACGTTCCGGTACCGTACAGACACCCCAGAGCCCCCCACAACTCGTCTGAAAAAAACGACGTGAGGGTTAGGGCCATACCAAAACTGGTTCGTCCTTGCACAAAGCACTGCGTCGACATCGACAGCCGCGTTGCACTCCACTCGGGACTTGGCAAAGAAAGCCGAGGGCCGCTTGGGCATCAGTCACTTGGTTTCACTATGGGCCGGCTCGTGTCTGCCACTTCCGCCTGGTGACCCGATTGGTTTGCTCGCAAAGAGAACGCGACACAGCAACCTCCCCTGTCTTGACCCTTTCGCGTCCATTCTACGCCAGTTCATTCTCCAATTTCCCGTGATCCGTGTACTTCAATTCGTCTATCCTTCAACAGTCCAACACACCGACAAATCCAGCCACCACCAAAATGGAAATGCTGCTCGCTCCGCTCGACGTTCAGTACGACAAGAACGCGACCGCTCCATCCGTGCGCCTACCGTCTCTCTTTTCAACCCCATCGCCCGTGCGCACGCTCGGCATGAGCGATGTGCTCAGCGCCACGCACCCGCGCTCAGTGTCGCCGCTTCCTTCGATCACGCGGCTCCCGTCGATCGGCTCCATCATGCGCCGCGACGAGACGAGCCCGTGCACAAGCCCCAAGTGCGACGCCCAAACGCAATCGATGAGCCCCCTTCAGAAGCAGACTGGCCACCAAATCTACCGTCAGCTGCAGTCGCCACCGTCGGATACTGTGCTGAAGAACATGCTGGCTGGTGCGGCGCTCAGCCAGCTTTCGCAAATGTCCGCTGTCAGCGACTACATCATGAACGAAGTGACAGACAGTGAAGGTGCCTACGAAGCCAACGACCGTAACAAACGCTCCAACAGCGCCAAACTGTGCGGCATGCAGGACTGCAAGAAGCGTGCTAAGGCAGGTGGCTATTGCATCGCCCACGGTGGTGGTTTGCGGTGTGCCGAGAAAGGGTGCCAGAAGCACGCGGTCAGCTTGGGACTCTGCATCAGCCACGGCGGCGGAAAGCGTTGCACCGTGGAAGGGTGCCTAAACGCGTCGCGCAAGAATGGTGTGTGCTGGAGCCACGGTGGCAAGCGGCTATGCAAGCTCGAAGGCTGCAACAAGGGTCCCAAGTCAGGCGGCTACTGCTGGTCACATGGTGGCAAGATGAAGAAGTAGACATTTTACTCCACCTCGACTCAAGAGTATTTAACTGGCGCTCGCACACGCATACCTGTAGTGCCTTTCAACAGCTCACTACCGCGGGCCTATTTATCGACCTTCAATCCGATATCCTTTTTTGATTCGTTCTCCCAGTCTTTTAAGTCCTCCGTTCCCACTCTTCGTTGTTGGTTCACCGTCTGCAGCCCATGCATTGTTGTTGGCTGAATGTTAAAGAAAAGAAACCTCAGCGCGTTTGGCGTGACTTTCTGTTGCGCGCCTTGAAACCAGGAATTTCCTGCCAGGAAGCAGGCTGCTTCGGGCGGGTTCAAAGGACCGACCACCTCCATTCACTCACCATGCTGACTCTCCATCCACTGTCCACTCGCTCTTCCGCCAACAGACTCTCGCACCTGTTCATGCAACAACCGCGTCCGTTCGCGGTGAATGAACCTGTAAACGTACAGCCCTATCCCTCACTGTATCTATCTAACACCGTTGATTGGCTCAGCTCAAATAGCCGTTAGATCTTCAAGTGTGAGTGATGACACGTCCGACGAGGCAGTTGCGGCTAAATGGTGCTTGGTTCAACCTATCAGACGAGCCCCTGTGATATCGACGCGTCACTTGCGTGAGTCACCAATCAGGTGCCAAAGCAAAGGTTGAAGTTGGTGCCTCAGCAAAAGTCTCTAAAACCGAGAGAACCAAGCAGAAAAATCACAAAACCGGTGGTAAGCTGTATGTGTACCGTTTCCCCAAAGCTTCCTGATCCATGCCCCGAATCTTTTGTGCTGAGCACCATAGCCAGTCAGCTCCAATATCCAGTGCGTTGGTCTCTTGCTGGCTGAGACTTCGTGACTGACAAATTCTTTGTTTTTGACTCAGATGTGTTGGGCGACTTGAAGCTGGGAGCGAGGGATCTTTAGTTCTCGCCGAGAATAGCCGACACTGTCGACTCGACAGGGTGGATCACCACGAAACTGAAGTTGCCAATCCCCCAACTTTTTTTTCCTTCAAGTTATTGTACTGTACAGGGACTGGGGCCAAAGGAAAAAGGTGCTGTCATCATCACCAGTGGTGAACGCTGGCAGCACAGCCCTCTACGCAAACGGCGTCCGACCCCACCACAAATCCGCGATGCGAAACCGGAGCTCTGTGGAATAGACCGGGGCCAAGCCTGCTATCGTATCGATACCTACCGTTCATCATGAACGTCATGGAGAGCCGACTTGCTCAGGCGAAGTCGGCTGAGCACGTCAGGCTAACCAGCCAACAACAGTGCTCCCCAGAGCGCAGACCTTTGCAGCGGATGACGCGGAGAGCACGATAGGGTGAGTTCTCTCAGTCACCCCTCAGCATTGGCAGAGTCCCCCTGTGCATCCCCTGTCGCCCTGTGCCCAATGTTCAACTCAGCCACACCATGCTGACTCGCCTGTGCGCGTGTTGAACCAATAATGGCTTTGATGCTCGTCGCTCCAGCACTGGACCACGTCGGGGTTGTCACGTATGCTGACGGTGCTCGTGGTGGCCAGCTCACTATTTTGGTTGGTCCAACTTGTTGGCGTGTCGGCAACAGCGGACGTTGGCGTTTGTGACACCGTCGACGACGCGGGTGTGGATGATGATGAAGGGCCCACCGGAGAGACGGATGATAGCGCACGGCTCTGTTGCGTGCGCACGCGCTCGTCCTGGCGCTCGGCGAGGTAGCCGTGGATGACGCGGCGCTGCTGGCGCCACCGAATCTCGCGTTGGAAGAGAAGCCGGTAACCCCTGAGCAGAACCTTGCCGTCTCGTCGCGTACGGCGTTGGCGGTAGGCCTTTTGAATGGTCTGAGCCGATTGTAAGCATCGTTCCAGCTGGTGCTGTTGGAAAATGAGATAGTGTTGAAGACCATGGAGGCCGAGGCCACACGGGAGGTCTGCACCTCCATTGTAGAGAGCGAGTAGACGCCGCTTCTTGTCGGCATATTCTCGCCAACGCTTTTGAATGATAGTCGTGGAGATGCGATACTGCGGCAGTTGAACTTGGACGACACACTGGAGAAGGCGACGCCACGGGTCCTTTTTGTGGCGGTAGTATCGTTGCATTGTCATGACTGCCGTGAGCAGTACCAACAGTTGGCGGGTCGCCAACGCGCGCTTCTCTTTTAGGCGATGGCCAAGCCACCGCTGGAGACACCGCGCAGCGTAATGGCGACGTTCTTCTTGATGGAGTGCCATGACACTACGTGCTATGAACTTCCACGTCGATATAGCCCACACTATACGCTGCCACCGTTGGATTCGCCTCGCTGCCACATCCCGTGTCAGCATCCATCTCTTGTAGACAGCATGTCGACGCCACGTTGACTGGATCACGATGACGGCACTCTTTACAATCTGCACATGGAACCGCCCGCGAAAGGACACGGTCGCACCACACGCTCGCAGGAACATGGGGCGTGTGGACGCTGCCATGACCGCTCGGTGCTTTTTCCGCTGTTGGTTTTGACGGAACGCGCGCTGCAGGCAACTCGCAGCCATGGCGTAAGTGAGAAGCAGCATGTCGCGGAACGCTCTCGCCCGTCTTCTTGCAGTGTAGCGTCGCCACGAGTGCTGGATGAGAGTACTTGCCCTGGCCTTGCGTCGCAGGCGGATGCGGCACTGGTACCCACGCAAGTGGCGCTGGATCGACAGGACAGCGCCACAGAACTCGACCTTGTCCACCAATCCTTCCATTGCCTCGTGCACAACCTGCGCCCGCCAAGCCGCACATTGACGCCACGCATTGGCGATCTTCCTCGCTTGTCGATTGTGACGTTTCATGGTGAGCATGGTGAGCATGGTGAGCATGGTGAGCTGTTGGGTATGGCGCATCTGAGCGAGTAGCTCATCAAGCTTCTTGGCGGCGGTTCGCTGGTCAGCCAGCAGACGCCTTCGATTGGACGCGCGTACACACCGTTGGATTCTTGTGACCGATTTAAGGGCGCGTCGTAAGTGTTGTTGGGCAATGTGTACGCGGACACGGTGCTGGATGCGAGTCGCCTTTGTATTGGCACTGGCGAGTGCTTGTTCGATGCTCAACGCCAAGAGGCTCGCTCGTCCATCACGACGCTGTCGACACCATACATACCATTCTTGGATCGCCACGGCAGCAGCGAGCCTCTCGGTTTCTCGGCAGCCTTCAACGTACCGCACCCATTCGTCCCACCGACGAAAGACGTGGTCGCGTGCTGCATGGTCAAACATTGCGACCATTCGGTCAAACGCCTTGAGCTTGGACGCCTCAACTTGCTTCTGTTGGACGATGGTCCCCTGCCACTGGCGCCATGCCAATCGCAGGGCACCACGCGCCACGTGCTTGGTGATGGTACCTACAAAGAGTTGGCGACGCAACGCAAGCGAGCAGTGAATGTTCACAAGCCGAAGCACGGGGAAATGCGCGTGGATCCACTGCAGTTCGCGCCGTAGCTCGTCGCCATCTTGTTTGCCACCAGCAGCGTTGAAAGAGAGTCGTTGCTTTGGATTCGGTTCGTTGTTCGTGGAGATGGATAGCGCACACCGAGTACCAGTGGGCTTCCTTGGAATGAGTAGCGGGTTTTCTTGGTGTTTCCGACTCGCATCCTGTGGGGCGGCTTCGTCGTGCTGAGGTCGGTCTTCTCGACGGTATGGGGATGGAGTCTTCATTGGTTCGAGCTTCGAGGGCACCAGACGGCGCTGTCGCTTAGCCTGAACAAGCATACGCCGTCTTCCCCGGTTAAGCTGAGGCCTTGCATCGTCGTGTGAGACACCGTACGCTCGCGCGAGCTCCGAGGAAGCGGGCCGATCTCCATCTCGGTTGCTCGACTGTGTCTGGTGCCAACCCGGTGCATCCGACGGACTCAGCAGCAACTGCAGTGTCGAGACATCCAGAATCCCAAGCGGCGATTTCGGTGGCGCAGGCACGAGTACCCTCGTAGCGGGTGCCTGGCCATCGTTACGTGAGCGCCGAGAGACCATGGCGAACGTCCATTGACATCACCGCCATTTTAGTCCAGATGCAACTGTTTCCTGTGAGATTGAAGCCAAAATACCTGCTGTGGTACCCAGTTCCTGGTACACTTCATCCCTAAGTACGATTTGAGTTTAGCCAATCTGTAATCGATGGAGCTGCTGCCCAGCCAAATCGAAAAGGCGACAAAGCGCAACATGCTGAACGTCGGCGGCTACCACGCGATCGCGCTGCCGCTCGCGAGCGGCACGTTCCAACGGCATATCTACGTCAAGAAGCACCACACCAAAGAGAGCGAGAAGGGCGGCGAGTCGGTGCTCGCAGCCGACCGCACAGTGTACGTCGTGAACTTGCCAGCGAACAGCGATGACGACTGGCTGCGCGCGTGTCTCGCAAGTGTCGGCTCCGTACAGCACATTGTAGCGGGCCCGACACTGGATAGCAGCGACCCACTCCTTGCCAAAACGGCCCACGTTGTATTCAAGGCGAAAAAGTCGGTCGACGACGTAATGCGCGTCGCGCAGTTGGAGTGTGAGCTGCCCGAAGAGACCACAGGGCTACAAGGTGAGTTGTTTCCTGGTCATTCTCGTTATCTGTCAAGGCAATCGGTTCTAATTCTAGCTGTTCTCTAGCGTACCTGGCGCAGTACCGTGCTAACAAACCTGGTCTGGAGGCCGTCAAGGTCCTTGCCGACCGCTTCATGGCCGCCTTTGATGCCCAGGAGGAAGAGGTTCGTGCACTGCGCCTCCTCTTTTTCAACAGTGAAGTGTATCAAAATGGCTTCTTATGTGATGGGAAATATATAGGAGTCACGGCAGCTTGAAGAACTCAAGAACCAGGTCGACGATGACGGCTTCGTCACGGTCGTCAGCTCCAAGCGCAAAAAGCCGATCGCGGACGAGTTTGTGCAGCCCGTGAAGAAGCAAAAGTCCAAGGAGCTCGGAAACTTTTACCGTTTCCAGATGCGTGAGAAGAAGCGAGGCCGTACGTTTAAAGTCTGCTGTTGTGTCTACTGGTTACGAGTCGGTGTGCTCATTGGGGGATCATGGTTTACGTAGAACTAAAGTCACTGCGCGAGCGCTTCGAAGAGGATCGGCAAATTGTCGACAAGCTCAAGAAAGCCAACAAATTCAAGCCCGAATAGATGTCTCCCAGCTTTACCGCGTGAATATGGTGATGCGTTCGTTGGGAAATGACGGCGGTCATTTTGGGCGAAGTGTCTGCAGGGGTGGACGGACGAAGCTGATTGACAACCCCAATCAACATTCCGGCATTTGCCAGAGTGGCAATGTAACACGATGGCACATGTCACGTGTGTCATCGTGTCACACTACGGTACCTGGAATAACACAACTGGTCCTCCCTGACTCAGAGAGGAACAGTTGTGTTATTCCAGGTACCGTACGAGCGGGAGACACGTCCCTCACGGACCTCCTCTCAATGTTGGGCAATGGGCTTTCATGTAACATAAGTAGTTAGTTCAGTCCTGGCGAGTTCTCCTTACCACCACGAACCGCCCCGCGAAGCAGCAAGTTACTTTTCTTTTTCTCCAGTCCCCCCAAGGCAAGACACCCAATCGATTCCAAGCACCACGATGGCAGACGACGACGCGCAGGCATTGGTCGTGGACAGTGGGTCCGGCATGTGCAAGGCGGGCTTTGCCGGTGACGACGCGCCACGGGCCGTCTTCCCGTCCATTGTCGGTCGCCCCAAGCACCTGGGCGTCATGGTTGGCATGGACCAAAAGGACGCGTACGTTGGCGACGAGGCACAGTCCAAGCGCGGCGTGCTCACGCCCAAGTACCCGATCGAGCACGGCATCGTCACGAACTGGGACGACATGGAGAAGATCTGGCACCACACGTTCTACAACGAGCTCCGCGTGGCGCCCGAGGAGCACCCGGTGCTTCTCACGGAGGCGCCGAGGCCAACCGCGAACGCATGACCCAGATCATGTTTGAGACCTTCAGCGTGCCGGCCATGTACGTCAACATCCAGGCCGTGCTGTCGCTCTATGCCTCGGGTCGTACGACTGGCTGTGTGCTCGACTCGGGCGATGGCGTCTCGCGTACCGTGCCCATCTACGAAGGGTACCCGCTGCCCTATGCGACCGTTCGCTTGGACCTCGCCGGCCGCGACCTCACGGACCACATGATGAAGATCTTGACCGAACGAGGGTACGCGTTCACGACCACGGCCGAGCGCGAAATCGTGAGGGACGTTAAGGAAAAGCTCACGCACGTTGCGCTCGACTTTGATGCGGAGCTCAAGACTGCGGCCGAGTCGTCTGGGCTGGAAAAGTCGTACGAGCTTCCGGACGGCAACGTCATTGTGATTGGCAACGAGCGGTTCCGCACGCCCGAGGTACTCTTCAATCCGTCCATCGTTGGCAAGGAAGCTCATGGCGTCCACGACTGCACGTTCCAGACCATTATGAAGTGCGACGTGGATATCCGCAAGGACTTGTACGGCAACATTGTGCTGTCCGGAGGGACGACCATGTTCCCAGGCATTGGTGAGCGCATGACCAAGGAGCTCACGGCGCTCGCCCCACCCACGATGAAGATCAAGATTGTGGCGCCACCCGAGCGCAAATACTCGGTCTGGATCGGCGGCTCCATCTTGTCGTCGCTGTCGACGTTCCAGCAAATGTGGATCTCCAAGGCCGAGTACGACGAGTCAGGCCCGGCCATTGTGCACCGCAAGTGCTTCTGAGTTTTGTGGTTCCTTCTTTGTCTTCCCTCCATCGTTGCAAGCAAGAGACTTGAGGCTTGAGTGCTTCGTCTCGGCTGTAGTCTTGCGCGTGGGAACGACATCCTGTAGTACTGTGGTTGTCGAGGATACGTCACATGCATTCTAATACTAGTACAAAGCTACCGCAATACTAATACTACGTAGTCGGTGACGCTTCATACCTGTTCTTGTATCTCACATTCCTGAAAATCAAAGGGTCCTACGATGCAATTGCCTGTTAGGTTCGATATTCGTCTGTGCGACTTGGGCTATGGAGCATGGCGGTCTCCTATCGTAACCCCTTATCATGTCTCCACCCGAGACCTACATGCAGTACTTGCCAATCCGGCCAAGACAACCAACCCACATCGACGAGAAGTAATGCAATGAGTTGTTTGCCTCAGAAGAAAGACTTGATTGAATCCGCTTTTTAACCTGCGTGCGTCACTGCCGCTCGACGAGCAAAAAGCTACAAATCCCTCGAGGTGAAGAAGGAACCGAGAGTTTACTCCGACGCCGAGCGCAGGATGTCCGAGTCACCGGCGTCGAGGATCGTCATGACGCCGACGCGGAAGTACTTGCCGCAGGCCGTGCCGAGGTCGTTGTTGCTGCCGGCAAAGTGGTGCACGGGCGTCTTGGCGAGCATCGAGTAGTACTCGACCTCCGACTTGACGAGCGGCGGCGTGTTGGCGGCGATAAGCACGAGCTTGGCTAGAGATACAAAGCAACAATGTGAGCATCTGCGTGCGGTTCTCTCCCCATACAAAAATGACGTACCCTTGGTGGAGCGGAGGCTCTTCATGGTCTGCTTGTAACCAAGCGCGACCTTGCCCGAGCGCATGACCAACTGCAGACGCGAGTTGATGTTCTCGGTGGTCTTCTTCTGTTCTCGTTTGAAACATTCCAAGTGTCAGTGTTTCCCGTCGTCCTCATGAGGCAGGACGCCGTCGCTGCTGTGCTTTCGCCAAACGTTTTCCAACGCCCGCACACACACACACTCGCCCCGGGGGCTGAGAGATCCCTTCTCTATCTCGAGAGAGAGAGGAACCTCCGCCACGAGAGGCGCAGTGTCTCTACGATCAGTGTTGACCGTGGGTCGCAATGGCTGTGAACGCAGCGACATTGGATCGGAATCCAGAGTCGCCTAGTTCATTCATTTCGATCCTCGTCCAACGGATGGAAGAGAGAGGCGGTGGGGCAGTGCAAAGAGGTGGCCCAGCGACGGACGCCGTTTTAAGACGAAGCGAGTCTCTTCCATACCGTCTTCTTAGAGGCAACCATTGTGCTGGATTCTTGCTTCTCGGCTTTTGAACGGCTCCACAGGAATCGAAAATGAGACCGACGATGGTGCTTGTGACTGGCTGGTGGCGTCTGGGCCAACCAACAACCCACTTGGAACGGGTTACCGAATGAGGGTGGTGGAGGAGATTGTACGGCAGCACTGTATGTAGTTGCTAGATGGAGGTTTTGTAGGTGCACCACATAAAGGATCAGATCTGACTCGTGTAGTTTCTGTGACTTGTGACGAAGCCTCGCAATCCGGCGTCCAGAACGACAACGTTGACAATTACCATGGCGTGCATGTTGCCAAACATAAATATGTATTTTGTTCATGTTGGGTTCACCCTCTACCAGCTACGCTTTTGAGGCAGGGGCTGTTGGAGATGTGGATTTGGACGTCTTGGATGGATGCACCTCACCGGCCCACTCCTGCGGTAGACAAGTCACTGGATGAGTATGCATGGACTTCAAATTGTATCAACACACTGCATGTAGAGACATACCGGGATTATGGGGCCGAGGTTGTCCGTGTTGGTGTCCCAGTGGAGCCAGTATTTGGCGACACGGGGCATCGTGTGGTCGACGGCGAACACCGCCGCCTCGCATAGTTGGCCGAGCGCAGCATCACCCACTTGGATTGGTGACAGCATCTTCGTCGCACTTCAAAAGGACTTGACCGCCTTCTTCTTGTTGCTCTTGCTTGTGTTGAGGCAAATTTCAAACTGAAAGCAAGGGTCGGGGAAGTCTTCGCCCGATCCGTCCAGATCAGAGAGCTGCCATCGAGAATAATGGAGAAGATCAACCCAACCCAACCCGGGAAAAATCGTTTTTCGCCCCAACACAAAGACACGCTACGAGGCAGTACGCATGGCGCTAGATGTTCAGCAGGTACCTGTATCTGTATGGGTACGTCAACAGGAGAGTTTGACGTTGCCAATTGAGAGTGTTGGTCGAATGTGTCTCATCCACGTCGTCTGTGTCCCTTCGCCTCACTTCAATGTAGCCACTGGCACATGGACACGTTGGCGACACAAAAAATCTGTGCTGTACCGGTACGTAGTCACGCCACAGACATCTTCATCTTGTCCACCACGTCAGCGTGTCCGACATTGACGCTGAGCAGTCGACGTCAACACTCTCCACTGAACTTCAAGGGCCGAAATGCCGTTTTGACGAACTGCAACTCTGATCGGATCGATCTATCGAAATCGATTATTTGTCCACAGGGAGAAAGTGGATGAAAACAGCTCGACGCAACCGGTGCCGTGTTAGGCCTGAACGCAATGGTTTATTGAGATTCCCTGCTTCAAGCGCTGTCAAAGGACGAGGATTTGATGAAGCATCCTTCAAATGACTCGCATGGAGTGGTAGGAACTTTCACAGCAGCTATGGCACTACTTCAGTTCATTCGTACGGCTGTTCTACCTAGGGGAGCCAGTTGGAGACGGAGTGAGATCATTGCGAGTCGCACTGCAACGTCCTGTTCGATCGTGCAAAGCACAGTGACTGCCGCAAGTATCCCTCGAGCCACCGGATCATAACAGCGGGATATCTGCGATGCTGGGACTTTATTTCTAAACAAATGTGGTTGTAGCATCGCGGAATGGAAATGTCCTGCTCAAGAGGAGGGCATTCTTACCGCCGGACGCTTTGAGAACCCAACGCGTGTGATGACGAGAATCGAACGGAGTAGACGCACAAACAATACTAACATACGTAGTAGCGATAATAACTTGAAAAAAATGGTATGCGTATACACATCCGCGATATGCATGCTTTCATTATTGTAATAAATACTGTAGTTGTTGAGTGGTGACTGGTGGTGCGGATTAAATAGAAACTACACTTGTTCGCAAGCCAGTGTATGTCTACTACGCCGCACTTGCCGCATGTGGTAAGAAGTCGCCAAACTCTTCGTGGATATCTCGAACGCGGGGAGTTTGCGAAGGGAGAATTGTTCCGTCGACGTTGCTCTCTTCGGTCTCCGCCTGTAAAATTCCAACAATCGTAAGTCCAGTGCGCCTCAACACCGATAATCATATGAAGCGATCAACGCACCTCAAGAGATACCATAGTGTAGTCTTTAAAGTCCCAGCTCAGCGTGCGCTCGAGCGCGGGGCAGAGCGCCTCGACGGCGTGAACCATGCCTTCGATGAGGCGCGTCCAGATATCAGGCTTGTCCCGAGGAGCTGTTCGCGCCATCGGAGTTGCTGGGTAGGAATGTGGTTGCCGGTGGTCTTGATCCGGAAGAGGGAGGCCGGAGCTGCACGCAGCGTCGCCCACTTGGATTGGGATCAGCATCTTGGTTGCGGTGCGTCTTGGTGTTCTTGCTTGTCTGAGGCAAATCTTAATTTGAAGACAGGACTGGGAGTCCCGCCACGGTCCGACCCGAGACATTTCTTCGAGAAGATCACTCGACGGTGGAGAGGAGCCACCCAACGCGACGAAATATGTTGCTCAACCGCATGCAAAGACACGCAGTCGCGTTGTCATTCCTATGATCGTGGGCCTGACGTACCACACCCACTCGCACCTACGCCTCTCTGGCGGGAGAATGTTGGTCGTATGCTGTACTTTCAATTCTCTACCAATCACTTCGCTGGACTAGTCTCTTCCGCCAATCAGAGGCATCTGTGTTTGTGCAGGTCTCACTTCAACGTACACAGCACATGGACACGCAGTGTGAACACGAGCACAGGGATGTCGACGTCAACACGGTCAACAACGAACTTCAAGCGCTAGAATGTTCCACTTGCTCGACTAAGTGGCCCGCGCTGGTAACGCATCTGTATCCCAGCTGTGGTTGTATTGGGCCCCAAAGGAAGGCGCCCGGTATATAGCAATGTTCTACCTTCCTACTCATGAGACGACGAGATTCGTCGTTTCACGGCGGTCTGACGAGGACTTCTATCCTTGGTGAGACTTTCATTTCCAGTGGCCTGGCCTCGTCCTGTTGAGATAATACGTATTGCTATGTTTACTACACATCTGGCTGGCATAAGATCGAGTTCTTCGATGGGTATGAGGCCTTCGGAGAGGACGTTGGGATCACAGACAGGACTTTGGTGGCAGCACGCCGTCCTGCCAGAGCACTATTCTCATGGTTTGAGAGCACATCGATAGCAGGGACGCAAAGCGGGTCGGCGAGTGAGCGATCTCCCGGTTCAGAAACTTGATCGAAGCAGCGAGCTCAAATTGTTGTAGGAGACTTGCTTTCTACTGGGTTGCTTTGCGGATTCCAGTACGGTACTAGTATTGAGCAAGGAGTTGCAGAGGACGCAAAATCCAAAGGACTTTTCAAGCAAATACAAAATAAAGATGACCTAGGAAGAACGTGGTATGCGTGAATAATGACGCTGTCTTGGAGCTTGTTGTCGCCGTGGAAAAGCGATAAATACTGTATTGTTGGTGAGGCGACTAAATACTCATCACGGCGATGTCTTCAGTCGGTCTACTAGGCCGCACTCGCTGCGTGGGGCAAGAAGTCGCCCAACTCTTCGTGGATGTCGCGCACGCGCGTGGCTTGCGGTGGCAGAATCGTGCCATCTGCGTTGCGTTCTTCAGTCTCCGCCTTCATAGTCCCACAACAAATTGCCCGTCACCACCATGCGCCTCAACCAACAGATAACAATACAAAATGATCCACGCACCTCAAGAGCTATCAAGCCGCAGTCCTTAAAGTCCCAGCTCAGCGTGCGTTCAAGCGCCGGACAGAGCACCTCAACGGCGTGCACCATGCCTTCGACGACACGTGTCCAGAGATCGCGCTTGGCTTGGCGAGCTGTCGGTTGCGCCATGGACGTTGGATGTGGTTGGTTGGTTCGTGTGGCTTCGGAAGAAAAGTCTATACTGAGCTCTCGCTGGGAACGCGATGTGCGTGTGGACGGCCGGATGACAGGCGCCTTACCGACCCAACACAGATTTGCTGCAGCTCACTGGAAATTCCGTGTCTCACCGAGCCATTGGCTCCAACGAAGCACCAAGCCGAAACGACGTGGCGCTGGTGGTGGTTACAGAAACGCTCCGTGCTGACGTACGCGTTTCTATTCATTGGCGCGCGGCATCGCTCCCCTTCTTCTTCTTCTTCTCTTCGTCTTGTTGACTCGACCTATCCAATAGGTTCGGTAAGGCCTCAAGGGCAATGACGTCTCGATGTGAACCCATCTGCGCAGCTCACAGTTGAGTCGACTCTTGTTGACGGCCAAGAACGTTGGTCACCTCAGAGATCCATGTGGAATCTCCATGTGGTTTTCTTTCGCAAAATTTCAGATTCAGATACCATGGGTTACTGATAGGAGCAACCCGCCGGTGGCGGGTCTCAGAAAACGGGTCGATACAGTGACCCGCGACCCGCGTATCTTTTCGATATTTTGGCGAGGCGTCGTTTGGTTCCACAGAACGCCACATCATCATCCCTCACCATGGGCGGCGACGCAGCCGTAGTGACGCCAAGCAAAAGCATCTATCAGCCTTGCGCGGACGGCAATGATCACACTGAAGTCGAGCACAACGAGGTGCTGCTGTTTCTGCTGGGGAAGACGCACTCGATTTGCACTGCGGAAGCGAAACCCGATGCATCATCGGCGGCCACGGTCAACACGTGCACGATCGGTGATTCGTTAACTAGCACATCCACGGAGGCGATTCCGACAAAATGCATGGTGGAGGATCCGTCCGCAGTTTGCGAGTCAGATCCCATTTCCGAGACCGACAGCGACGACGAGGTCTTTGGCCCCGTGGTGACCAAACCGCCACCGGGTAATGACCACAACGACACCATGGGAGACTTGCTCAACCAACGATTGGGTGGCGACAAGCCGACGATCCAGCCCGAGGATGAAGACTCCAGCATCTCCCCTGCCAATGGATCTCACGTGCGACTGCGACGCGCGCATTCAACGAAGAGCGACGGACTAGAGAATGCACGTCGCCAGACGCCACGCCGACTACCACTTGGTCAACCAGCGGCACTTGCTTCAGTCATGAGCTCGCTGTCGACCCACTCGGATCTGCTCTTCGTTGTCATCACGCTGTTTGTGCTTTGTGGGTACGGCGTCGCCGTTGTCTATCGCGCACTCCATCCCATCAGTTACCCGCTGCCAAACGTTGACGCGCTCTTCGAGCCATTCGATGTCTCAAACGTCTCGGCGCACTTTTCTTCTCCACGCAACGGCGACTCGGTCACTGATGCCGTCACGATCGAGTGGCAGATTACGAACTTTCCAGCCGATGCATTGCGCAAGCACGGACCCGAGCCGTTCGAGTACCGTGTCTTTCTGGACGACGCGCAGCTCCTGTTCGACATTGGGTTCTGGTCGATCGAGTCGGACGAGGAGGAAGTGGAAATCAACAAGACGATTCGCCACCGTCTCAGACCACGGGACATCGCTTCTCTGGGGAAGCATACACTGCGTCTGGAAGTGACATTTGCAATCCCCGGAAGCGACGACGAGCTGCTCATGCTGTCGGACACGACCGCATTCGAGTTTGTCACGATCAACTCCACGGCGCCGTATCTCGAGGTCGTCTCCCCACGCGACGGTGCTCTGGTCCTTGGCCGATCGTTTACTCTCAGATACAAAGCCTACAATGTGGAGCGGCTCGACGTCATTGTAGATCACACGTGGCGCATGCGCAAGAGACACATAAGCGATGGGAACCTGCGGCTGCGCGGTCTCGGCACCGGCCCGCATTCCATTTCGCTCGAGGCATTTGATGGCAACAGCACCTTGGTCGCCGCGAAGGAGATGCATGTTCATCTCCAATATTAGTACTGTACTCGAGCGTCATGCATTATCACGGAATATCAGAAGCAACACTCATCCTCTTGGGTCGAAATTTATGAGAAACCGTGGTGTTCGATTTTTTTAGTTCTTCTCTCTGATTGGCTGAACTTCACATCTTCGAACATTTTATTGGTAGTAAATGTGTTGAGCTTGAAGTGGGTGAGCCGCTTACACTCCTCGCCAAGAGCGTAAGCGCAAATCAGGACCCACCGACTTTAACGAGCAGCATTTGAGTTGAGAGATCCGAGAGCCCAGTGGTGAGTGAGGCTGGGGGAACGGTCTGTCCTTCACTTTTCGATTTCCCTCGAGCCCCCCACAACCTCCACCTGAACTCTGAGAAAGCCTCTTCAACTTTGGCCATGTCGTCTATTGGAGTGCTCGACCGCACACTCTCCCAAGGCGATCTCCTCCTGGGTCTTGCGTGCTCAGTCGTGCTCTCTGTGGTGACGCCGGACACGCTCAACTACGATGTGGTGGATCTCGGGCCTCTCATTCCAGTAAGTGGGACCGTCCAATTACTATCCATGTCATTTGCTAAAGCCAATGTGCTGTTCAGGAATGGGGAGCTGCCGATGCTCGTCTAGCGCCGGCGTCCGAGCTCGCCACGCACAAGAAGGTGACTACACCTGCGCAACCAACCGCTCCGATAGCGTAGTAACGCGACGCGCCATTCGGCGGCACCTGCCCCCAAGCAAACCCAGCTCTGATATCTTCATATATTTACGTGACGGTTCTCTAATCTTGTAATCGCTTCTATGAGGGCCTTGGGTGCCTGTCTATCTTGCTCGAATTCTCGTTCTCGTCTGGTGAGACTCACTCAGTGCTGCTCTTTTCAGATTGCTGATACGGAAGTGGCGAAACGGATTCTTCTTGAACATGGCGTCGACGCCATTGCCATAATCACGCTTCCACGGAATGCTGTACTGTAGATTTCTCCGAAATCCCAAGGAGATGAGATTGTGGCAACCCCAAACTGCTGAAGCCACGTCTCACTGTCAAATTTGTGTTCAGGGTGTAAAACGATTATTACCAACCAGCCTAAAACTGTTTCGGATGTGTACCAAGCATCGGGTACACCGTCATCTCCACGGCATTGTACCCATTCATTTCCACGTGCGGGTGAAAATGGCGGAGAGCCACGTATCTCGCTGGCGCCTTCCGGCGGCGGCACCCAGCGCAGTCGCTCCCTCGCATACTAATGCAGTAGCCCACGCTGGCGCCGTGTCGCTGCGGTACCTGGATGAGTTTGTACACAAGCTGCAGTGCGCGCCGCGGCTGCTCGAGCACCAGCTCTTCCCGGACGCCAAGGAGATCACCGAGGTACTGTACCACAAGGCGCTGCCGGTTTTCATCCGCACGCACTCAGCGCTGCCATATCTTTTTGCCTTCCTTTGTAGAGTATGGGTCTCTTCAACGCCGTGCGGCGGTACGTGATCACGAGCGACAGCGAACACGAACAGATCCAGCCGAGCCCACGCGCCGACGGCATTGTCGTGGTCGGCGACGGCAACACGCGTACGTAGCCTCTGTGCTCCAACAGGACATACAATCCCCCCAGGTCTCCTCAATCGGTCTGTATGATCTCCAACCACAGCTCGCTCGGCGGCGCTGTTTGCCTACCGTCTCGAGCACTGGAAATGCTACTCGATCGACCCGGCGATGGAGCGCGCGGATTCGTCCTCGGCTCGCGCACAGGGCTGGGCATCGATCGAGAACCTCATGGTCGTGCGCAACAAGATTGAGAACGTGCAGATCAAGTTGCGACGCGCGGTCGTCGTGTTGGTCCACGCCCACGTGACGCTCGCGCAGGCGCTCGGTGCTATCGACTGCGACGAGCTCGTCGGCGTCGTCACGATGCCGTGTTGCAACTGGTACGGCAAACAGGAACAGCTCTTTGGGCGACCGCCCAGTATTGTCTACGACGACTTTAGTATTCTGTCGGACCATCGAGAGGTGTGGTTGGTGCTCTTCAAGTGCGTTGGAACCTTCCACTGAGTACTTGGTTTTTGTATTGGACAGCTTCGTGTGTGGGTGGATCCACGTGGAGAAAGCGGCGCCGCTGTCGCCGAACTCAGTCTGGACCAGAGCGCGGCGATGGCAAAGGGATGCGTGCGGAAGGAATTTCACGGTGACGTTAGCGTACCAACGACTGGTAAAGGGGAAGACATTGTCAAGGAGAAGCAGACGAAGGAGACCCTTGTCCACGCCACGACCCTGTTCCAGGAACTGCTTGCTGGCCAAGCGCATGCAGAGTCAATCACACCAGCATCGGCACCTGCTATTGCATCGTCTGTGCAGTGCGAGGCGATCGCGGCCCACATTGAGACGCTGCTGGGCAGGACAACCGCTCGCGTGCTGGTCCTCACCGCAGACGGTCCGCCGAGCCAAAGTGCACTCGTCCGTTCCCTGCTGCAAAGGGGATTCTCCAATCTGTTTGGTCTCCAGTCGCTGACGGGAAAAGACCAGGCGACCGACGGAGTTCTCTATGTCGAGGCAGTGAAGCTGGGGAAGGCACTCAACGGACCCGCTCAGTCTGCTTCTACGGTCTTCCAGTGCCAGACCACGACCATTGCATCCGTCAGTGGCGGCGATCCATCCTACAGAACCACCATCCTTCCTTCTACGGACGATCAGTCTTGCAAGGCGTTTGACTGCGTCGTCGATCTCGGTTTCCTCCATCGAGGTCTGCGGAACCAGCCCAAGAAGACGTCGGGTCTGGCTTTCCAGCGGCTCGTGCAGCTCGCGCTCAGCTACACAGCACGTGGCTCTGCGGGCGCGCGATTGGCCACGATCTCACCGCGAAAGGACTGGCGCAAGGCCGACTTCCTCGCCAATAAACGGCTCGGTCTCGCGTTCTCGACGACAGCAATCACTGCCGACGCGGCCGGATCCTCGGGGCCTCTCTATCTATACGCTTGCAGATCATCCACAGAGACGGCGCGCACCAGTGGGGACCAATCGGATGGGAAGGAAGCCGTGCAGACGCAGAGAAAGCAGCGCGCACTGCAGCTCAGATCTGCGCTGGAGCAAGACTTTGCCGCCTCGTTGGTGGGCACGCAAGTCGAGGTGTCGTCTCTCGCTGAGGCGAATGCCCGTGTGGATCATTCCACGGGTCCCATCAAAGTGCGAGGCGTCGTGCAGCACCAGAGACGCTTCACCACGGGCCCATCGTTCTTCTCGATCGCGTCGTCCACTGGCGAGGCACCTTCCTTCCGCGACCACGTGCAAGTCTCGATGGATCCGCAGCGGCTCGCTCGGTGGACAGGAGACATGTCGCTGGACGCCGTGTTTCGACTTCTCCATAGGAGCGACCTCGTCGAGTGCGTTGGTGTGATGACCCGCAACGCGCAGCAGCAGCCCATGCTGCAGCTCGCCGCGCTGCGGTTTCTCGAGAGCGAGTTCCAGGCGTATGAGTGAAGGAAAAGGAGTACTATGATGAGATCTCAGATGTCTCACAATATTACTATTAATACTGCAACGCTCATAAATACAGACACCTTCCTCTTAGAGACGCACAATCTGCAGGTAAAACACATAGGGAAATGCGGCAGCAAAGCCGACGATGAGCACGACGAGTGGCAGCGTGCTGTAGCCGCCGTACGCGCGGAGCTGCTGCGCGTCGAGCCGTTGCTTCGGTAGTAGAAACACGCCCAGCGCGGCGCACGAGATCCAGAGCGTGCTGACCAGCAGCGCGTAGAACTGGGCGTTTTCCGTGGCGGGCAGACTCTGGCGGAGCGTCGTGGGGCTGTACTGGATGGCGGGCCACACGTGCACAATGGCCTGCGCGATCTCGGCCGCGAGCAGCCGCACCGTGGTTTGGCAGGACGCCAGCAGCGCGTACGTCGTGCCTTCCGTGCCAGCCGGCGCGATCTCGATCGTCGGCACAAAGGCCGCGAGCAGCATGAGCACGCGGAACGGCGCCTTGAGCGTCCAGCACAGCGCCGAGATCCACGGCGCTCGCACGACGCCATACACAATAAGCGACGAGAGCACGAGGGTCGTGAGACACCAGCCCGCAATGGCACTGGCCGTGAGCACGCGCCACGACACGTGCGTGCCAAAGGCGCGCCACACGAGCAGCGTCGCGACCAGTGCGGCGTCGCCGACAGCGTTGCGCACGAGCCGCGCCGAGGCCGAGTCCCGTGTCCAGAACTGCACGGCGCGCCGCGCGTCCACGAGCTCAAACATGCCAAAGAAAAACAGCACGCAGTTGAAGAGAAGCAGCTGCCACACGACGCGCTGCTGCGCGCACTGCCAAAACGTGCGCAGCACGGCGCCAAACTGCGGCGATGACGAGCGCGGTTTGGTGGTAGTGGTCGTGGCGTCCGTGGTCGTGGTTGCGGTAATCACCGAGACGGTCGTGGTTGGAGAGGGGTGCGAGGGCGGCGGACGCTCGGGCGGCGACAGCTCGATCGGGGCTTCCTGGGCGTTGTGCACGAGCCAGTAAAGCGGGATCGCGCAGGCCACGGCGAGGTGGAGAAAGACGTAGGCGACGCTGAAGGGCAAGTGCACGCCCAGCGTCTTGGTGTCGGGCGTCACGACCGCAGCAATGAGCACGTGCGCGATGCACTGCGCGCCGATGCGGACGGCCGCGTACGCGCCCACGAGCCGTCCTCGCAGCGGCAGCTCTTCCTGCTGCGACAGCTCGATCATGCGAATGTCCATGGCGTTGGTCGCGACGATCTGCGCGAGGAACGCGAGCACGAGCAGCGCCGTGGTCGCGTGGGGCGGCGGCTGCCCCGTCGAGACAACGAGCAGGAAGAGCACGAACCAGAGCAGCGCCGCGAGCGTCCAGCCAGCGAGCATGTAGGGCTTGCGCCGCAGGCGCCACGGCGCGTACGCGTCCGAGCCAATGCCCACGAGCAGCACAACGCTCCACTGGAGCGACAGCACGTTCTTGAGGCGCGCGACGTTGTCGAGATGCAGCTCCGTGCCGGGTAAGCGGATGAGCAAGTACATGACGATGGTGTACGCGTACCCCGAGAGACACGCCGCGAGTGCGTACCCGCGGAACTCCCGTGCAAAGAGCGAGATGGAGCCGCCGCGGCGTAACCCGCCGAAGAGCTGGTAGTTGAAAAAGGCGTTGCCGGCCACGAACCGCGGCGGCGCGTGGCCGCCCATGACGGCCGTGGGCTGGTAGTCAAACACATACGAGTTGGCGCCGTCGATCGAGAGCTCGCCGCACTGGCCGTCCTCGTGGACCATGATGACAGTGGACGGTCCGCGCTGGAGACTCGCGTCGAGCGGCGCCGGCTTGGAGCTGTGGAAGCTCGTGTGGGAGCTCGAGGCCGCGACAAACCGCGACTGCGAGTGGGACCGCATCGTGCGCGAGAAGAACGACCTGTTCATGAGCGCTTTCCGGACGGCTTCAATCTAGACTGGAACGGACAGGACGAATCTGGATTCCGGAGGCGGGAGCGGGATAATCGGTCCAGCAGAACGGGCTGCAGAAGTGGCCGTGACGACGCAGGTTGAAGCAGCTTCGATGTATGCGTACAGTATGTACGCGTCCAGGAGGCAGGGTGCCTGGGAGTCCAGAGCGGGCAATAAGTCCGCGTGTCTGGAAATGCGTGAAAGCCGATCTGAGAACACGCTCAAGCAAGTGGCGCTGTAGACTGGCTGCCACTGTTGAGTCTCTCCACTACAGTTCAGGGTGGCATGGGAGTCTCGCATGTGGGCCTGGACTCTACGGGTGATGTTCTGTGCACGCAGTGGATCATGCACTGCTGTTTCCCATCCTCATGCGCACTGAATTGTGCTATTTTGTTAAAATATCTCTCCGTTTTATGATAAATTCGGGTCCATCTCGGGGCTGCGTAACACAAGTACTTCAGCCGGTGAACAGTTAAACTAACCCGATTGAATGGAGACACCAACACTATTAATAGTAAATAGTTGAGAGTTGAGTTGACATTATCTTATCCGGGATGCCATTCATACTGTGGTAGCCCTTTCAAGCTCAGTATTTTTGTGGACCATTAGTTGGGCAAAGTTATTTTGTTCATATTTGTGAAAATATCCGTTTAGGTACTAAATTAAGTGATTACGATGCAAGGTTCGTAAAGGCAAAAACGACCGCTGCTGAAACAGGAGACCACATTATGATCCATCATGGGTCTGAGATTCTAGTCACCAGCTGTTTGGTTGCGATACATGGTGTATGAGATTCGCGGTTGCACTTTGACGAGAGCGTGGGAGTGCTGTTGGTGGTGACGGCTTCATCTCGACGAAAGGCGCTGTTGGCGCCAGGTTCGTTGGCCAAAAAATTGGCAACCCTACCGGGATACGGTGTATCATACGCTGGGCAGTGCTCCAGTGTTCTCTTCGAGCGACGCAGCATCTACTGCGCCGAAATCAGGCCGACATTTCAACAAGAATTTAGCGAACCCAACGTCTCATCAAGTCGGGCGGACGGTCCGCATTTCTGTACTGTACTGATGGTCCGCGGCGGACCATCAGTACAGTACAGAAATGTGTGGGGTTCAACTTCGACTATTATAATAGAGTTTGCCGCAAAGGGTTGGGGCCACGACACCGCATGGCTGCTCTTCTCACGTTCGCCATTCTTGACGGATCATGTCATCAAGAAGGACTTGGATCTGTTTGAGAACCGTTCTTTGTTCCCGAACTCACGTGGCGAGACACTTGTCCACTTGCCCTTTCCGGCCTCGGGGGGGCGAAGATGCATCTCGAACGCATGGGGAAGACACGCGGAACTGGAGAAATCTACATGGCCTGTGGACGGATGGATGCTTCGCCTTTCGTCCATGTGTATATTGTAATCAATTTTTGTACGTGAGCACCAGGAATGACAACGGAGCCTCCAGTGCTTTTTGTTCTTTTCTTTTCCTCTCTGGGTGTCGGCATCTACGGCCGAAATGCCGACGTCGGTTCATGATCCACTTTGTCTTTCTGTCACTTTCTCCTCCGTCGCTGCTGCTGAGATCTCTCTCTGTGCTGGTTGATCTGCACGAGACTACAAGTCGCGGTTCACTCGCGTCGAGCACACGATGCTGGCATCGGCCTTCCGCGCCATGGTCTCTGCATCAAAGTACTCGCCATCGGCCGTTTTTATCCGAAAGCGGACTGCTCAACACACACGAGAGAGTGAGTACATACGTACTGACGGGCTGTTGAGTCCATGGCAGGGAGTAGAAGTGGACCTACATCGATTCGAGTCGCCGAGGTTCTCGAGACGCTGTAAGATACCCCGGACTTCTGCAACATGGTCCTATCGGAAGAGAAGCAAGAGAAATCAGCCTCTAGTCCACACACAGAGTGAATGTAAGCATCAGGGGATAGTGATGGCACGCACGGGATGCACAAGATCGAGAAAGCTGGTCTGGCCCGGGACCAAGTGGTGCGTCTGGAACCCAATCACGCGCGAATGGGACGCCGACGTGTAGATAAAGAGCGCCTTGGCGTCGGCCGAGATCATTGCAATGAGGTCCTGACTGTGCTCACAAATCTGCTGGTAGATCTGGAGCTGCTGGACCTCTTGCTTGAGGTTCTCAACGTATTCCTTTTTGCGCTGGCGCGACTTGCGCGAGTGGTCGCGGTTGCGTTCGCGGCTCTTTTCCTCCTTGGCCAGCGCTGCGCGCTCTTCTTCGCTCAGGTTCTCTGCAGGCACATCGAGGACGGAAACCTCAGAAATCCGATCCAAGTGACCGTCGATCATGGGCGGCGGCGTCGCCGTCGGCACGGCGCGTTGACCGTGCCACGTACCGTAGTTGTGCATTGACTGGTTATTGTTCTTGATCATGGCCGACAAAAGTTCAGGCGACAGCGTCTGCGCCCCCAAGTCGTGCATCCCGTGCTGCTGCACGACACCACGGTGTGCCGCAGGCTTGTGCTGCATCGCCACGGGCATGGGCGGCGGTCCGCTGCCGGCAAACCCCGACGTGGGGTCGTACATACGCTGGTTCATCTGGTTGTACGCGAGCTCAGTCGAGCGATCATAGACACCGCCACCACCATTGTGGTGCGGCGCATTGGGCTGGTACATGTTGGGCGGGTTCATGCCGCTGCCCACGCCCGCCGGCAGCGTCATCGACGTGACGTTGCCGTTCATGTCACCGCCCATCACGCCCACGCGCTCACGGTAGAGGTTTTCAAAGTAAGCGGCATTAGCCTGAATCTTGGCCGGGTCTGGCGTCGGCTGCACGCTAAACTGGTTCATGGACGATTGCAAGTGGCCCATGGGCGTGGTCGGGATGTCGTCCTGATTGCCCTCGAGCTTGATGCCCATAAGCGCCGCGTACTCTTCGACCGAGCCGTACCCCTGCTGCTGAGCATGGAGCTGATTCGCTTGCTGCTGTTGTTGCTGCTGCTGCTGTTGCTGGATATGGTTGCCCTGCTGCGAGAGCGGCGCGACACCCGGGATCATGCCGGCGATGAACGCGTCCGCGAGGCCGTTGCCCATGAGCGCGCCGCCGTGGGCCGCACCGGGCGCACCATACTGCGCCGCGAGGTTGATGTCCAACAGCGCGTCGTCGTGGATGGCCATGTCCACATCCGCCTCCGAAGGTGCCGAAAAGTCCATGGCGGGGTTTCTTTGGATTTTGTTGGATGACGTTGAAAGCTGGAAGTTGGAAATCGGTTGGATCTGGCCGTGGCCGTGGCGAGCAGTGCAGTCACTAGAGACCAACAAATAGAACGAAGTCCTTGAACTGACTGATATCGCTGGGAGAGAGCGGCGCCTTCTTATTCCACGTTCCGGCAAATAGGAATACAAATTCCGTCGAACAGAACTGGAACTGTAGAACTGTCCGTGTGGAACCGATCGCGGTATAGAGAGAGAACGGTTCGAGCGACGCGCCGATCTCGAGTGCTAAAAACGTTGATGCGTTGGTTGACAGGGCGCCCAGGATTGATGTGAATGACGATCTGGGCGTCAAACGTGGTCGAGTGTCTTGCTGGGGCTGTTCGAAGGAGAGTGCGATGAAGATACACGTATGCCGCGCGACGCAGCCGACTTGATCTATTTGGACCCGAGGATATCCCCAATCACGGAAGGACCGGAGCGCACAAAGCAAGGGCTCCAACCTGAACTCCGCCGCGCACGGCATGGACAGCAGCAAAAAACACCTCGCTGCAAATCGAAAGAAAAACCCAAAAACCTCGTGATTCTGCGCCAGAGGCGCGATGGGTTTATGTTGGAGAGAGTATGGGTGGAGCAACTGGTGGAAAAACCTTGTTTCGTGCTGGACGCAGTGAAACAGGGCAAACAAAGCAACCGAAGAAGACCTGGTCACATTGAATCGCACTTTTGCGCAATTCATGTACAGTACTCTTTGTTGATCACTCGTTAACACGTTGCGCCACGTTGGTGCCGTAGATGTTCGATAGAGTCCAATGAGGAATTTATTGTGTTCACTGGAGGGGTTGTCCCAACTCGTTGGGCTCCTGAACGACAACTGGCATACGAATTTTTGGGCTTTTCCGCTGCAACCATCTGGGGACCACAGTCTCTCAGAGCAGTTTTCACGATTCTTTTGCGCGCAGGACTGTGTAATATATCTACCTACAGTTCTTTCATTCTCAACAAATTCATGTGCACTACCTGCTCCGTCTCCTCCGCCCACCCACACCCTCACTGAGCGTGCTGTTCTTCGCGCGATCCTTTCTTCTTGCAGAACACTCGACGAACGAAAGGCTGCCATCTTGGCTCTTCTCCCAACGATATGACTGGCGTAGAGAACTCCGCTGAAAGGAACCGCGATGCGACGACACTGACGTGCGTCCAAGATCCATGTGAGACTTGGGAGTGCCTGGCGGCTTGGTGCCGCTGCCAGTGGTCGGCAGAGTCTCGCCAACCCGTGGTCATGGTACAGTACGCATACTGCACAAGTCACGCAGCACAATTGACGATCGATCTCCATGCAGGTGTGCGTTGACGGATGGTCGTCGCCTTGCACTACGGTGTCCACCGTGGACATGCGTCCCAGATGGATTCTAATTTTTTCCATTTCCATATTTCCATAAAACGTTTCCACCCCCACTCCATAAGTTCGTAAGTTCTTCATGACGTCATCATTGCGAACTTAGTGATGATGTTCTTTCAGCACCCGTTTTTATTCTTCTCGACTTTCCTTCGAAAAAGGAAAAGAAACTGGTGACTGGCTGGGTTGGCTGATTGGCTGACTGGCTGATTGAAGACGGCGGTTTCCAGTCTCCCGCAGATTCCAACTAGTCGCCTCGCTGCGTCCCTCCGTGGTGTTGGAAACAGAAGAAGAAAGCATGGCTCAAGTGCTGGTCGAGAGCATCAGCCGCGAGCTCAAGCTGCCGCGGCCACATCTCCACGAGCCGAACCGCTCGTTCACGCTCGTTGAAGAGTGGGCGCAGCTCGTCGAGCTGGTCGCGCGGCAGCTGATCGTCGTGAAGCCATTGGGCTATTACCGCACGCCAGATGCCGTCGACATGTGCGAGGCGCCCGCTTGGCATACGAGTCCTGATACTGGATGATTGACCGCTTCTCATGGTGCCCTCGTAGATACGTGTTCGAGTGCTCGCTCGGGGGCAAGACTGACGGTGACAGGAAAACGTGCGTGTGGTTTCCATAGAGGAGAGCATAGAGGGAATCTAACAATTCTGGGGCGATTGTCTGTAGGTGGAAGATCTACCGCCGCTACAGCCATTTCCAGCGCTATGTGGCCCACTCGTCCGAATGGCTCAGCTCCATGGTCGTGCCGCGGCTCTCGCAGGCGTACATGAAGATCTTCTCAGCGAAGTCCTGCAAAGACCGGCTTGTGGAGCTCCACGCGTGGCTAGGTGGCGTCATTGAGAACACGCAGACGTACTGCGCTCAGAAAGAGGTGTTTGAAGCCGCCGACAACGGCATCGACTCGAAGGAGGCCGTGCCGGCCATGATCCTCGCGAGCTTCTTGTTTGCCGGCGCGAATCTGCCGTTCCCGCACGTGTTTCGCGGCATGCCGTCGTTTGCATTCGCAATGGAAGAGGTCAATTTGCAGCTCACCAAGGCACCCGTGTATCCATCGAAGCTGCGCTCGTCGTTGGAGACAAACTCGGGGCTTGGGCTGCGGCTCACAGCCAGCCATGAACAAGAGGGGCGATTCATTGGCGCGATGGTGAGCGGTTTCTTACGTGACGCCTCGGAGCTCGACCGGCATCTCGCACAACTCAATATCGGCTCCAAGCTCGTCCGCATTAATGGCGTGGACGTCGCGGACGAACGGTTCGACAAGGTGCTTTCGCACTTGCGGTCCGCCGGCATGCCGCTGCGGTTACGGTTCGTCTATAACCCGCAAGTCCAGCGACGCCCGCGAGGACGCAGTGTCTACCTTCAGCGAAACGACTCGTTTGCAACGGACAATGGCAGCATAATGAGTGAGAAGCACGCGCGGCGAACATCCTCGGCGACCACACACGAGGGCAGCATGGACACAGTCTCGTCGACGAGGACGTTGATCTCTGCCTCGCCTTCAGAGAGATTGCTGGCTCCGACCAGTCGAGCTCCAAGCAGTTCCGAGACCGCGACCGAGTTGTCGGCGGTCAAGCGATTCCACAGTGTGGACTCGCGCAAGTCGACGACGTCTACGATGGGCGGCATTTTCGGGTCCGTGTTCTCGGATCTCTTTGGTCGTCGTCGTGGCGACACGGCAGACACGATGCTTGACAACCAGATCGATGAGATCTTTTCGTGGGACGACGTGGGCGGCGACTTTCAGGATTTGATTTCGCGTGGGTTTTTCACGTTCCTCTCACAGGCGATGCTGCACGAGCTGCGCGTGCGCCGCAAGACGATCGCTGGTGATACGTTCATGGGCGACGACATGCCCGACGAAAAGGAATGGAGGAAGCTCGACAAGCGCAAGGGCCAAGGAATCTGGAGTACGGCCGCTGGACCCATGGGGCTGGCGCTCGGCGCCTGCAAGCTTCGGGACGTGGAAGCCGCGATGTTGGAAATCCCGCCAGTGGTGAGTTCTGTTGTTGGTCGAATATTAATTTGGGTGGGTCTGCTCACGTCGTGCTGCGTCTCCTCGACTGTAGTTCTTCTCTTCACGTGCTGGCTTCATGGGCAGCGAGAAGCGATTCACCAAGGGTTTTGTGCTCGTATCCATTAACAACGAGAGCACGTTTGGTGCGAGCTTTGCCGAAGTCATGAAGATGCTGACCAAGGCGTCTCGCCCGACGTCCGTGTGCTTTCGTTGGTTCAAAGGTGCGTGTTGGCCCGTCAATGTGGGATCATGTACATGCACTGACTGATGGTGTTGCTCTCTCAGACTACAGTCCGTTTCTGGAAACCGACCTCGCGGAGCAAGACATTTCGTCGGACATGCGCCGCCGTGGCCATCGCCACGATCCGGGCAAGACGTTTGAGAGTAGCATGGACTGCCTGTCGGAAGCCCAGGTCGATCTTTGCAGCAGCCTCCACTTGGCGATGGTTGAGAATGCCTCGATTCGCAATGAGATTAGTATCCTTCAAGACACGAACCGCGAGCTACGGATGCAGCAGATCGTGGCCGCGAAAGAGCAGGCCAAGTTGGAGGAGCAAATTCAGGAGCAGCGCGAACGCATCTCGAAGCTGCTGCAAGAAGTCGCTGACTCGAAACTCGACAACAACCAACTCAAGCAGCAGCTCAAGGGGTCCCAGGAAAAACTCTCACAAGCCAAAGTTGAACAGCAAAAGCTGTTGGAGAAAGCCCATGCGAACGCCGTTCAGAAGATCGCCGAGCACGAAGAACGGCTCGTCAAGGAATCCAACAAATCGATCGAAAACGCCAAGGCCATTGCCGAACGGCGCATGCAGAAGGAGTTGGACACCGCACTCGACAATATGCAGCGCAAGCACGAAGAGTATCTGCAAAAGCTCGCCGAGGAACACTCGGAAGAGGTCGAAAGCCTCAGCCAGCAAGTCGCCGTGTGGCGACACCAAGTCGAAGTGCTGACTGAGGCCGAGAAGCGCAACTTTGCGTCGATGATTAATCAGGGCACCAACCCGTACGACTTTCAGCGCAGCCGCTTTGGCGTGGCCGACTCGCCGTTCTCGAGCAACAGCAGCTCGCGCACATTTCGCACGTCCGAGAAGAACTATGTCGCCGGTGCAGCGGCGGCCAGCAACGGAGGCTATGGTGCATCCGCTGTGCCCCCCACAAAGGCCGCGGCGAACGGCGGTGGTGGTATGAGCCATGGCCCAACCGGCAGCAATCGGAATAACCAGCAGGACGACCACGGCAGTCCCAACTGGCGAGAGACGTTGAGCCCCGTGGGCTTCAAGGACCACAGCTCAAGTGAGTTCTCCGATCGCTCGTCGGTGTCGAACAACACCACGCACAACGCCGCGAGCGGCGCCACGATCTGGGACCGCGTGGCGTCGTTGATGGGATGAGCTACTGTGGAAGTGTATCCATCTGGTTTGATTCAGCTTCAACATTATGTTATAACAGTAGGTATCGCTGAAAGTGTCCGGCAGAGGTGATTGCAGGCCACGTCCAAATGGCAACTCAGAATTCACGCCACACGCTGTCTGTCAGATTGTATCGAAGCATGCCAATGACTAATAATACTGTAACTCTGCTTCTTGAAGGAACGTCAAACTCCATATCGAATGTGTGGTGGTGTAGAAGTTCAGTCGCAGAAGGGTTGCGGCTCCTGTGTGGTCTTGTCCTCGATATAAGAACTTTTGGACATTCGGCTGCGGGGCCGAATTCTTGAACACTGTATTCTGTTTCTCAACTAAAGCGAGGGCGGACTGATTCGCATAAGAACCTCGTGGGCACTTCCACCTGGTGCTGCACCAGCTGGTGGTTTTATATGGTTCTTGTGCAATTGCACTGCTGCTACAGTACCTGGTGCCATCTCTATACTTTAGCATACCCCGTGAAGTGTCTTGCTCAAGGCTTTGAAATGATATCATGCCTACGCAGTGATTTCAGAACTTTTTCATTTGACGTTGTCAGATCACCACTCGGCACTACAATCTGTATTGCTACGTATTTAATTGCCAGCGCCCATCTGATGCCGAATGGAGCATCATCGCCCCGCGCTGCCTCCACTTCCATCTTGATCTTCATCAGCAATGGCCGAAAGTCAACATCAACTCAGATTACTGAACTCTGCTCCATCATTTTATGGGATCTAACCCTAATAGTGGGCTTTATGAGGACTGGATCCCCAGGGACCAAACTGGACTGACTATTTCGATTTGCAAACTCTCCCTCCCTCTTTGTCACCGGATCTCTTCCTCTGACTCTAGTCTAACTGGCCTCGACACCTTGTTGTCCGGGTTCTGTTGGCGAAGCGCGGACCAGGAACGGTTCTTTTCATTCTTTTGTCTCTCGGTCTTGACCGAACCAATCGACTCGCCTACAAGGATACGGTGCTTGAGTGTGGGTACAAGCGGAAGTCCATCCTTTCTTTCTACCCTTCACTCTCTGGGGCCTCCGCCACCGCCTCCGCTTCGGCTCTCCCTCTATTCAACTCTCTCATTCTCTTATCGTGTCGTCGCCGGCAACCCACTCCCCCCCTTCGTCAACTCGCCTGGTCATCTACAAACGTCTAAACGTCGGCCGCCGTTCCGTGATTAGTTTTTGTTCTTGGTGCGGAACAACTCTTCGCCAATAGAACATTCCCCAAGCAGACAGAAAAAAAATGATCCGCGTAAAATGGGATCGCACGGGTGCCGTGGGGAGCTCCGAGCATGAGGTCGAGGACGGCGACTTGCTCCACGTGCGCCACCCGCAGCAGTATCCACCGCCGCCCCGACCACACCACCGCGTCGGCTCCAACGCACTGAGCAGCAGCGGCCACCGACTGGGCAACGGCGGCGGCACGCGGCGCCGGCCGCCGCCGCCTCCAGTCATGAACCACGGACAGAAGCACCATCTCCCGTCGCCCGTGCTTCGCTATGGTGGCAATGGCGCGATCCCCGAGATGGACACGATCTGCGAAGTGGCAACGCCGCCGGCGTTTGCGCCCGACTGGAGCCACGAGGTCTTTCGGCTCAACAGCAAAGGACAGGTGTGCCGCCGCGAGACCAACACCAAGATCACCAAGGAAGAGATGCGCACGTATGGCGAGGAGCTCTTGCGTGGACTCATCGAGCACGTGCACAACAAGATGCTGCGCGAGTTCCAGTTTGTCGAGCAGGCGATTCCGGCTCTGGACGACCAGTACGACGGCTCGTCGACGGTGTCCATCGGCTCGTCGTACACGAGTTCCGGGTACAGCGGCGGCGGAAGCAGCAGCCGCCCGAGCGGCGCCACGGGCAGCAGCGTGCGCTCATCGTCGTCCAGCATTTGCTCGACGGCCGACGGCTTCCGGACCATGGTCGACTCGGACGTGCCGCGGTGTATTTTCCACACGAGCGAGAACTACCGCGTGGCCGAGAAACTGCTCGTGTTTGTGTGCAGTTCGCGTGGCCTGAGCTGTGGCATTTGGAGCCGCTCGCTGCTGCTCCAAGAGGGCGTCCACGTGGGCTCCATGATTCCGTACTTTCGCAAGGCGAGAGAGGCCGGGTACGGCATCTTGGTCATGAACCCCAACATGAACACGCAGACAATGGTGGGCGACGACGGCGTGGCCCGGAAGCTGCCCATTGAAGAGTCGTCCACGCAGGAGGAGCACTGCGACCACGTGTGGAACAACTACATTTTCCCGTCGGCCGCCCACAAGATCCACTTTATCGCGTACGGCTACGGCGGGATCTTGGTGGCCAACCTCATTGAGCAGTACCAGTACGAGCTCAAGAACCGCCTCGGCAACGTCGCGTTTGTCGAGTCGAGCCACAAGGTCGAGCCGACGTGGAGCGACAAGTTCAAGCGCTTTTTCTCCCAGCACTCGGTGTGCTGGAAGCGGTCCCGCGAGCCGCTCAATGTCGAGATTGGCTCGACCTCGCACAGCGACGGCAAGATGGACAGCCCGCGGCGGCCGCACGGCGACGACGACAGCAGCGCGAGCTCGTCGCCCGCAGCGGCCTCCCGCAGCCCGCTGGCCAGCGACACGTTTGGCTGCATGTGTCTCTCGGCGGGGCCCGACACGAGCGTCTCGGAAAGTCCGGCCTACACGACCACCGACACGCTCGACACGGTGTTCAAGTTCCTTGCGACGCCGAGCGCGTACGAATTCCAGCGGCTCATCTTGCGCGAGGTGCGCATGAAGGCACTCAAGGAAGCCGAGGGCGGCGACGACCCGCTCGCCGCGAGCGTGAACGGGCTGTCGCTGGCCAACTCGCGGCGGCGCGGCCACTCGCGCGCGGACCGCCCAGCGGCCCGAGAAAAAGAGACTGTGACGGTCGACGATTTTCAACTGCTGCGCGTTGTGGGCCGGGGTGCCTTTGGCAAGGTCATGCTCGTGCGCAAGAAGAAGTCGTCGTCGTCGTCCTCGAAGCGCGCGCTCGCCAACTCGCGGGTCGGCGGCGGGGACGCGTTGGCGTCGTCCAGCAGCTCGAATGTCTACGCCATGAAAGTGATCAAGAAGGCCGCCGTGTTTGCCAAGAACCAGGTCGAGCACACCAAGACGGAGCGCCGCGTGCTCGAGGGCGTGGACCACCCGTTTGCCGTCAAGCTGCGGTACGCGTTCCAGACCGACTCGAAGCTCTTTTTTGTCATGGACTATTACAATGGCGGCACGCTCCATTTCCACTTGAAGCAGGCCAGGCGGTTCAGCGAAGAACGCGCGCGCTTCTACGCGGCGCAGGTCGTGCTCGCGCTCGCGCACCTGCACACGTACAATGTCGTGTACCGCGACCTCAAGCCCGAGAACATTCTCATGGACGACGAAGGCTTCATTGCCATTACCGACTTTGGGCTCTCGAGCGACCACTATGACGCCAAGGGCGAAGGGCTCAAGACGTTCTGCGGCACGCCCGAGTACATTGCGCCGGAACTCATTCGCCGGCAGCCGTACGGCAAGGCCGTGGACTACTGGAGTCTCGGCGTCATGGTCTTTGAAATGATTGCGGGCTTTACGCCCTTTTTCAACTCGAACCGGAAGCGCAACTTTGAAAACATTGTGCGCATGCCGCTGCGGTTCCCGACCGAGACGTTCTCGGACGACGCCAAGTCGTTCCTGCGCGGGCTCATGACTAAGGACCCGTCCAAGCGGCTCGGCTCGGGGCCCACGGGCCCGAACGAGATCAAGGACCACCCGTTCTTCGCGAGCGTGGACTGGGAGCGGCTCTACAAGCGCGAAGTGAGCGTGCCGTTCAAGCCCATGGTCAAGAAAGACGGCGAGCTCACGAATATCCCCGAATTTTTCAAGCGCCAGGACGTCATGGACTCGGCGCCCGACCAGCCCGCGCCCATTGGCCAGCGCAACGAGTTCAAGGGATTCACGTACGTCGATCCGCTGCCGATGTGAGAGTCTACGAGTGGGTATTAGTCAGTCAAAGGAAGTCGAGGAATTGCATAGCACATTGTGATTGCATTACGAGATGCCGTGTGTGTTGGGAGGCAGGTGGGTCTGTCCTGTCTCACTGCCAGTACTTTTTGGGCTTCATGTGGAAGTTTTCGTAGAGACGCAGGAGGTTGCGCTGCAGCATGGCGACCGTGACCTTGCCCACGAGCGGCACGTACTTGACGCCCTCGATCTGGAGCAGCGCGTCTTCGTCCACGTTCTTGAACGACGCCACGTTGATCACGACCGTGTGGGGCGAGACCCACTCGAGCGGCAGCTTGTAGCTCTTGACGGGCACGCCCGTGATGATGACCTGCGACTTTTGGCACGCCGTCTGGGGCGTCTCCTCCGTCTAATGCATTCAACCCACACGTCAGTCTTTCCTACCGTTCCCTCCCTCTTGATCGAATCGTAACGCACCTTGATGAGTTTGCCGCGGCGGAAGAGGTAGAGCGACTCAATGTCGACGCTGTAGACGTCAGCGCCGTCGTTCGCGAGCATGGCGGCGAGCGGGCGGCCCACAATATCGCTGCGGTTGATGACCGTGATGTTGACGCCGTTGAGCTGCTCGCCGCGCGCGCGCGTGAGATCGTAGACGTTGAGGTGCTCGAGGATCTTGACAATCGCCAGCGGCGTGCAGGGCAGCACGCACTTCTGCGTGTGGGCGTCGTCGACAAAGCGAATGTTGCGGTAGAGATTGCCGCGGTAGAATTGGCACAGTCCCTCGACGTCCTTTTTGATCGAAATCGAGTCGCGCAAAAAGTCGTCCATCGTGCCACCGTAAAACGACGGGAACGCGCCGAAGCACGGGTAGTAGACAATGATGCCGTGCACGTCCGGGTCCTTGTTGGCGCTCTCGAGCGCCTCGAGCAGATCGTCCTTTTCGACTTCGCGCAGTTCGTACCGGATGCCGTCGCGGCGGCAGGCCTTACCAGTCCACTCGGCGTACTTCTTGGCCGACGGGTCGCCGTGCGCGAGCAGGCCCACGAGCTTGGGGCCGTGGCCGTGCATCTCGTCGGCAATGTACTGGCGCACGGCGACGCTGAAGGGCTCGGCGATCTCGGCCGCATCGACCTTGCGGGCAACCACAGCAGAAGACGAGGAGCTCATGGTGGTGCTGGTGAGCTGGTGGGGAAGGGAGCGGAGCTGGTGGACGCAGGAAGTGGGCTCGGTGGTACGTGTGACGACGTCCTTCTTGAAGCCACTCGATCCGCGCGACCTGTCGGCACCGCCAACGAGGAAACGTAACAGCAGCCAATCAGAATGCAAAGGAGCTACTCGTATTTACAGGACCAGCACGTAAATAGTTGAAAATAGCAGACCGTCCTCTACTAAAGTCAGTGGGTATGGTTACGTGTAACCAAGCCGGGCATTGGTTACGGAGCTGCTCGCTGCTAAATCAGTAGCTCAGAGAATCTGAACCACCAGAACCATGTAGCGTTGCGCAAACACTTGCGCCGCTTGCGCATTGCGCACGGGCTCCGCTTCAACACCAGCGAGCTCTGCCTCTCGCCATTCCCGCATCCACCGTCTCTCGTGCCCACCATCTCCTCCATCTCTTCTCTGCTCAATAGATCATGGCGACCGAGGTGCCGCCCATGAACGTGATTGAAAAGATCCTGTGCCACCACGCCGTGGGGCTCTCGGCGCCGTTTGTGCGCGTGGGCGACGTCGTGTGCGTGCGCGCCGACTGGACGATCGCGAGCGAGCTCACGTTCCAGACCATGGACACGATGCACAAGTCCATCGGCCGCCCCAAGGTGCACCGGCCGGACCGCTTCTGGCTCGCGATCGACCACACGGTGGACCCGCGCGTGAACGACCAGCCCAAGCAAAAGGCGCTGATCCAGCTCTCGACCGACTTTGCCAAGGAACAGGGCCTGACCGACTTCTGGGGCCCCAACACGACCATCATGCACACCGAGTTTGCGCGCAAGCGTGCGCAGCCCGGGCAGATTGTGATTGGCGCCGACTCGCACACGTGTTCGGCCGGCGGCATGGGCGCGTTCGCCGCGGGTCTCGGCGCCGGCGACGTTGTCATGCCGCTCGTGACGGGCCAGACGTGGTTCAAGATCCCCGAGGTCGTCTTTATCGAGTTTGTGGGCGAGCCGCGCTTTGGCATTGGCGGCAAGGACATTATTCTCCACATTCTCGGCGAGCTCAAGCGCAACACGGTCGCGTTCGAACGCGCCGTGTACTATGGCGGCGCCGGCCTGGCCTTTCTCTCGGACGATGCGCGCTTTGCGATCGCCAACATGACGACCGAGTTTGGCGGCATTGCTGGTGTGTTCGAGGCCGACGAGATCACGCAGCGCGTGCTCGATGCGCGCGCTTCGCATGCCGACGAAGCGCTCTTCTTTCGCGCCGACCCGGGCTGCGCGTACGCGGCCCACCACGTCATTGATCTCAGCACGATCGCGCCGCTCATTGCGCTGTATCCGTCGCCCGACAATTGCGTGCCCGTGGGCGACAAGCTCGGCATGAAACTGGACGGCGTCTTCATCGGCGCGTGCACGACGACGCAAGAGGACTTGATCTTCAGCGCCATGCTGCTCCAGCAAATGATGCTCGAGGGCAAGCGGCCGTCAGCCCACGGCAACCGCCGCGTCACGCCGGGCAGTCTCGAGATCATTGAGCGGCTCCGCGAACTCGGCTTTATCCGCGTATTTGAAGAAGCGGGCTTTGCCGTTGGACTGCCGGCCTGCAGCTACTGCGTCGGTATTGGCGCCGACGTCGCGGGCGAGAACGAAGTGTGGCTCTCGAGCCAGAACCGCAACTTCCGCAACCGCATGGGCAAGGGATCCATTGGCAATCTCAGCTCGGCGGCCGTCGTCGCGGCCTCGAGCTTTGACATGGAAGTCACCGACCCGACGCCCTTTATCGAGCGGCTCAGCCGCGACGACTTTGACCGGTACCGCAACTGGATTGGCCGCAAGGGCGACGCCGACGAGACCACGACCAAGCGCGCCAAGACGTTTGCCATCTCGGAACCGGTGCCTGTGCTCGCCGGCAGTGAGCCGGACCCGCAGGTCGCGGCCGAGCAGGCGGCGGTGGCGGCGCTCGAGTCGGCGCTGCCGCCAAAGTTCACGGGCAAGGCCCAGGTCTTTGGCGACAATATCGACACGGACGCTGTGATTCCGGCCCAGTTCATGGGGCTTACACCAGCGTCGCCGCTCTGGCTCCCCCATTGCAAGACGGAAGAAGAGTTTCTGGGCGAAAAGTCGTTTGCCTACGTGCGCCCCGAGTTTGTGTCCAAGGTCAAGGACGGCTTCAACATTATCGTGGCGGGCCACGCGTTTGGAAGCGGCTCGTCGCGCGAAGAGGCGGCCATTTGCCTCAAGGCCGTCGGCGTGCAGGCTGTGATCGCCAAGTCGTTTGCCTACATTTACGCGCGTAACCAGCCCAACAATGCGCTGCTGGGCATTGTCGTGACGGACGAAAAGTTTTACGAGCTCGCGCACGAGGGTGCCGACGTGACGGTGGATCTGCGGAACCGGTGCGTGCAGGTGGGCGACCACCGCGTGACGTTCACGCTCACGCAACTCGAAGAGAACTTTCTCAATGGCGGCGGGCTCAAGACGCTCTTCCAAAAGTACAAGGCCGATCTCTTCCGCGCGGCCATGCGCGGCAAGGCCCCGCAGGCCATCTCGACGCCCGACGTCGGCTGCGGCTCGAGCGGCGGCGACGGCTGCGGCTCGGCAGCCCCCGACATGGCGTGGTAGATTTTGTTTTGCCAAATCTAATACGAATGGTTGCCTGCTGAGATATTATCACACTTGGTAGGATTTGACCATCATTCTGCGAGAGGATCTTGAAAGGGCGGAAGGGGTATTCCGGTGCCCACAGAGTCGTAGCTGCTGATCGCCATGTTCAAAGACGTGTTCCTGGGCAAATCCGGATTCCGCAGCAAGCACGTCGCGCCGCGCACCGACGGCTTCAACAGCGCGCGGCCCGTGCCGTGCCATGACGGCGAGGCACAGACCGACGGCACGCGCGCCGACGGCGAGTCGCAAACCGATGCGTCGACAACAACGACGGCCTCGAGCGCCAAGGGCAAAGCCGCCGAGATCGAGGCCGACAACGTCGAGAAGACGCGCGCGTTTCTCGAGACGGTCGGACCCGTGATGCTGCGCGAGATGAGCAAGAGCGCGGCGCAGAGTGGGCTCTTCTTTGGCTTTGAAAAGCACTTGGAGGCGTCGCGCGACACAGACATTGCCAAGCTCCACACGCTCTGCTTTGACTTTGACTCGTACTTTCAACCCCAGGCTCCCGCGGTCGTGGTGACGACTGCCAAGACAACGCAGGGGCGGAGCGCCACGAGACCCACGACGCGAGAGGCCGACGACGACGACGACGATGGTTTGGACTCGACCACCAAGTCACTAAAGCTCTCGTGCACGGGCGTCTCGTGGAACGCCACGGGGGCAGTGGTCGGCGTCGCGTACGGCCGCTTTGACCACAGCGGCTGGTGCAACTACCGCTCGGCGCTGTGTCTCTGGCGCGTCTTCCAGCCGGATTTCAATGCCGCCTCGCCCCACACTGTCCTCGAGACTTCGGTGAGAAGCTCCCTAGAGCAGTGGTGGACTCGGTTCCATGGCGCTGATCTGGGTTTATACGTGTAGAGCGGCCTCCTGTGTGTGGCCTTCCACCCAAAGAACCCGTCGCTGGTCGCGGCGGGCACCTTCAGCGGCGAGGTCTTGCTCTGGGATCTCAAGGGCGACGACTACAGGTTCCACTCGTCGGGCATTGGCGAGTACTTTCACTGCGAACCGGTCACGCAAGTCGCGTGGGTCTACGACGTCAGCGAGACCGAGTACAACATTGCGAGCGTGAGCGGCGACGGCAAAGTGCTCTACTGGCGGCTCAAAGACAAGCTCGCGTTCCCCGTGGAAGGCTACACGCTCCAGCTCGGCAGCGACGCGCCGAAGCCTACGAGCGATACGAGTGCCTCCCACCGACCGCTCATCGCTGGTGGTAAGGCTGTGGCCTTTAGCGAGATGGAAAGACCGAGTCGCGCGTTTGTCGCCGGCTCCGAGGGTGGCATGGTCGTACGGTGCCACGCCAGCAGCGTGCTGCGGGCGGCCGACTTTAGAAAGTGGACCCCAGCGGCCGCGCGGCTCGTGTCCAATCTGCCGACGCAGTCGCTCGCGGTCGTGCGGCGCCAAGTCGAAAAGTACGCGGCCGACAAGCACGTCAAGGGCATCTCGCTCGCGACTGTGTACGAGGCCAAGGTCGATCCGCTGCTGCTCTACCCGAGCGCGAACGACTTTGTGTTTGCCGCCCACGGCGGGCCCGTGTACGACCTGAGCTTTTCGCCCTTCTGCCGCGGCGTCTTCTTGTCGTCGTCGTCGGACGGCACAGTGCGCGTGTACAAGACCCGCGAGCGCGCGCCGCTGCTGACGATCGAAGTCACGCCGACGTCGTCCTACTTGTACGCGGTCGCATGGAGCCGTACGCGCCCCATGGTCTTTGCCACAGCCGCCGAGGACGGCCACGTGTATATTTACGATCTCAAGGAAGACCGCATGGGCCCCGTGGCCGCGCTCAGCAGCGACACCACCGGAACGAGTGCTTCAAGAGCGCCCTCCGCTTCGGACAAGAGCGCAAGCAAAGCCAAAGCCGTGTCGTCGTCATCCAGCGGCTCGGCGCCGAAGCTGCCGCCCATGTTTTCGCTCGACTTCAATCCTCGCCAGCGCAACTTTTTGGCGGCCGGGGATGCGCTCGGCCGCGCCCACATCTGGAAACTGTCGTGGCAGCTTGCCAACTTGCAGTCGGGTGAGATCTCGCTGCTGGAGGCGCTGGAGGACCGCGGGTAAGTGAGACCGAGGGCTGGGCAGTAGGTGAGACTCAAACTAAATCAATTCGCTTGGTGCTGGAGTGGTGATTTCAAGCCAATTGTTTTGGACCATCAAAGACAGAGCCTCTCGTTCTTCCGGGTGAAAGGGTCTGCGCCATTGTGCTTGATTCGAAGGAGGATGCTACAGGCACAGCGTTTTTGAGCCAATGGTGGTCACATACTGCGAGATTGCTCATGACAGAGCATGCGTGAGCGTTCGTGGACATACCTTCTCGTCGTCGGTACAGGCTTATCTCAATGCTTGTCGAGCCACTCGATTTGGCAAATGCCAGGCTATTTTGAGTCGCAAACTCCGTGTGAATCTCGATCCCCCATCCATTTCCGCAGCCCGATACCCTGTCTGTCTCGCTCCAATCCAGCGCACGGCTCAACAACCTCAATGACATCTGCACTGAGTGACGCTGAGCGGTCGCACATCGCGACGCAATGGGAATACGAGCTCGTACCACTTATGGCGCTCCCAGAAGTCGACCTTGCAGTCTCCGTCAAGTCGCGGTTCATCCGAAACAAGGCGGTCCACCGCGTCCTCCGAACGCTTGCACGGTCGCCACTGACGCACCTTGGCTTCTATGCGTTTGAAGTCTCAGCCATCGTCGTCTTCTTTCTCCCGGCTCCAGTCGGCCGAGTCCTTGGTGTCGTTGGAACCCTCGCAGGGATACCGGGTTCTATCCTCATTGTTGGTAGCCTCCGATACGAACTCGTTGTCGTGCTGCTCAAGACGTTTCACACGTGGTTCTTTGTCGTCATTGTGTCCACAATGTGCACGCTCGGCAGCGTACTTCTTCATGACGCGCGAGGTCTTCTCGCCATGCTGTCGTGGTTCGCATACATGCCGAACGTACTTCTGGACGCAAGCATTTATAACATGAGGACGATCTGGCTGGGAAACGTCGGCGCGGCTGTGACGTACACAGTCATTGGAGTCGCCGTGAGCGTGCAATCGGTCGATCACCTCTTCTTGTACAACGTCATCGAAGCAAATGGGCGAGCACTTCCCGCCACAGCAGTCGTACGGGACTGTTTGGCGTCCATGGTCGTTCTCGTCAGCAGAAATCTGTTTCGCAAATATCATTCGGTGCTCCAAGCAGATCAGCCAGTTTTAGAAGCACCAGTTACTTGCGTCGGCCTTCGGTGTCGACTTCAGCTCCGACCATGCCTACCGGCTCATGTTATCGTGAAAACCAGTCCCAATGGGTCCCCAGTTGCGACCAAGTCAAAGCTGGAGTACGCTCCCACCATCAAGGGGCTGCTGGACATTCGCCACACGCTCGTTCGAACGCCGTGGCTCTTCCGAGTGGACCAGGCACCGCCTAGATGGCAAAAGCACTTGATCAAATGGCTCGCACTTGCCAGCTTCTTCATCGCCATCGCTGTTGGCTTCATTGAACTACTGCCACCACTGGGCAGCGTCCACGTCGAAAAGACGGCGCTACCAGCCTTGGCAGCAGTTGCCACTGCGCTCACCACTCTCTTCATCGGCACTTGTGTGGCTCTTACGCAGCGCCAGCTTGTTCGCGAAATCGTCACTTCCTTCGACTTTGTCCTGAGTGGTTGTGGACGATGTGGGTACTATCGTGGGACACCATCACTCCCTTCACTCGCCGGCGTCTCGGCATGACGCCAAAATTTGCGGCCATCATAGTCACCACACTCTTCGTCACGATCGCTTTAACAGCCGTCATCGTCTTCACCGTTCTGCCGCCGCACACTCTACACGATCGAGTGATCTTCCGACTGAACGTGCTGGCACACTCGATGGACTTTCGAGTACTCCCGTGGTACTGCAGTGGTGCCACGACTATGGTCGCTGGTACGTCTCGACTCGTCTGGAGACTGTGGCGGGCGACAGAGAATGAGCTTGTGCTGCTTGACGGGGTGGTCGTGTACGAGTCGACGCTAGTGCATCGTGTGGGGCATCCTGGAAATTTGGCTCGAGCCAGTGCCGCACCACTCACTCACACTGGCGTCTGAATCGCCGCCGTCGTCGGCATGCGTCTGCGCACGAAGTGGTACGCTCCAGTGGCAATAGTCTTCTCTTGGACAGGGACAGGGAGCCAGGAAAGTGGGAACATACGACGTATTGCTGTCTCCCATTGAAATGACCGCCATCCTTTATCGTCGTTCTCTTCAATCATGATGTATCAGACAAGAGAGGCATCTTGAAGGCAAACTATTCTTTTGAAGAGGTTTTACATGCATTTGCGGAGGATTCTACCTATTATCAGAGGTCTCGGCGGCTTGACAACCGATTTCGCATCGACGATGGAGACGCCGGCCGTGCGCGTGCTCGTCGTGGGGGACTCGGGCGTGGGCAAGACCACGCTTCTCCGGGGTTTGTGTAGAGAAGATGGCGAGAGAGATGCGCCCTCCAAGCCGCATCGCTGGACGGTCGGGTGCGACGTCCACGTGCTGGTATTCCCATATTGGACTAAACAAGATGAAGAGCCATAATTGACGTTGTGAGTGTTTGTTTATCTTGGCTTGCAGCTATACCAGCACCGCGAGGCGTACGGCGCCATGAGGGACGTGTACGTCGAGTTCATCGATGTTGGCGGCCACACCAAATACGAGCTCAGCCGCGCCATGTTCTACCACGACGTGCAGGGTCTCGTGCTGGTCCACGATCTCAGTAACGCCAAGAGCTACGACCATTTGCGCCAGTGGATGAGCGAGATCAACGAGACGCAGCGCCGAAAAGGGTGTGTGCTGCCGCCGTCGTACGCCCACCGCAGTACCGACTTCCCAACGGTTCGTCTTGCTTGCGTGCCTTGCGTACAAACTCGACCGTGACGAGAACCCTGTTGATCTGAATGCATACGTAGCTGGCGTCCATGCCCAAGCTTGTCGTGGGCAATAAACGCGACCAGGTCTCGCCCCAGACAAAGCGCGCGTCCGGTGCACCCGAACTGAGAGGCGTCGAGACGATGGAGGCGGTGGGTTAAGCTGGTGATAGACGAGGAGGAGAAGGCTTCTTTGCTGATGTCTGTATAATGTATATCCAGAGTGCCGAACCGTTCTCCCTCGACACGAACATCTTCTACGGATTTCTGGATCGTGTCACGACGTTCGCCAATGCCCAGGCGAGCGGACACGACGGTAGCAGCACTACTTCGGACTATGCCATGGGGAGCGGCAGCACGAGTGCGTTCGCCGCCGACGGCCTGCGCCAGACCAAGACGCGACCACTCTCTCCGTCCATGAGCCCACCCACGACGCCGGGCACGGGCAGTGGCACTGGCGGCTGGTGGCGGTAATGTACATGATTTGGATCATCCACTCAACTCCCTCACTCCTATTTACGACGTTCTTACACAAAACGACCCCTTTCTCTGGGTGGGTCGTTTCTTCTCCATGGTAGTCTCCTCTGGGTCCCATGGGTTCTCGTTCCCCATGCCTGCGTGTGTGTGTGTGTTTTCTATATAGCTTCCCCACGATCCTTAGAACTCGACCGAGTGCGTCGAGTCGTTCGTGCGCGTGCGGCCGCGTTGCCGCTGCATCGCCGACGCCGGACTCTCGCGCTCGTCGTCGACACCGATGGACAAGTCCGAATCGGCATGACGCAGGTCACGCACTTGGTCACCACGCGCCGTCGCGAACGCGGCCTCGTCCTCAAAGGCGTGGCGGTCGTCGTGCCGACGGACATTGTTGGCAAACTCGTTCTCGGTGGACGACGCGTCCGACAGCACCGTGCCCGAGATGACGTCGAGGCGACGCGGTGCTGGTGGAGCCGGCGCCCGGTCGGTGTCGGGTACGTGGTTGGACGAGTCCGGGTGGAACGACAACTGCGAGTTGCTCAAGCTCACGCTCGAGCCGACGCTGATGCGCGTGTGGTTGTCGGCCGCCGGTGGCGCCGGTGCCGTGCCGTCGCGGAGCGCGTCGATGCGGTCACGGAGCGTGCCGCCGGCACGCATCATGGAGGACGAGGACGACGACGTCATCGACCCACGGTCGTTGAAGCCTTGCGGCGGCGGCAACACGTGTGAAGGCGCTGTCGATGCCGTGGACGCGGCGCTGCCGCGCGGCGACACGACCTGCACGAACGGCGTTTCGTTGTGCGCGGCCGGCGACGAGTCGAGCGTGAACGATCCATTGGGCGATCGGCCCGAGAACTTGCGGTACTGTGCGATCATCGGCTGGCTCGGGTTCACTTGCTGCTGCCGCTGGTACTG